>JZKD02S0179262.1:131200-154378 GCA_000966675.3 Picea glauca
GGTAAAAGTAGTTGGTAAAAGATAAAATCCTAAAAATGAAACCTCAAGATGCCTCACCCAGGGATCCTAGAGTAGGCAATAAAAGGCCTCTCAGCAAGAAAAAGGAGGGACCTGAAGAAAAATAACAAAATAAGACCTAGACAAGAGGATAGGGGGTCTCATCACGAGCCAGCCTATTATGTTCATGGGTACCTAATAGCATGACATTGCCACTATCTAGTTATCATGCCAGGGCAGTGAAATTTGGTTGCATGGCCAAGGGAGAGGGGGTCTCATCACGAGCCAGCCTTATCATCTATGTGAAAGTGCTTGTGGGTAACAATTCCAGCTCTGGTCACCGTGCCAAGGCAGTGTCCTCTAGTTAGTCCTTGAAATAAAAAGAAAAAGAAAATAAAGAGAAGAAAAGAATAAAGGCAAGAAAGGGCTTGGAAAAAAGTGCATCCATGACTGGTACAGCTTGCCTTCTACAAAGGCACCTACAGGTAATATCGTGCATCCCTGGATCTCACTCTACCCATATATATGGACGTCCCTTATCCACACCACCTCATTTTACATGGCTTGGATGAAACCCCTTAGAGACTTTCTTTTTGTTATGGATACTAGCCCAATAGGGTGTCTTGTCCTTTTCTTCAAACTTGTATTGTAGGTCTTTGTAAAGTCTTTGAGCTATTGAATGATATATCAGGGTTTTTATGCATATGTTTGATAATATTAATGATGAAATGTGATTGACATTGCTATGATCCCTGTGACTAATGAGCCCATGGAGAGCGTAGTTTTTTATGTGAAGGACCATGCCCGACAGACAGGTACCACATGGACCGGTACACATGGGTAGATGATTAGTTTGGACCTCCATGGGGCTGAAGAGCCCATCATATGGTTGTTGAGACCCCATCAGGGGAAGAGATGAAATAATGTTTGACCGAGGTCTTGCACTAGAGAAGAAGAGGACGTTCCATCAGGGGCACTTTGGCTGAACTAGACCTACGAGGGTTGACCCACTTGCAGTGGAACATTGGCCCCAGATGACCCAAGACGTCACCAGGAGGCTTGTGACATCATCATGAGCATATGGTAGATGGACAGGGTTGTTGGCATGTGTGGCAGTTTGGAAGAGCCCAAGGAGGGCTAACATCTGGATTCTGGATGCTACACTAGCCCCAAAAAGGCCTAACGTCTCCCTCAGCAGGGCTTGACGTCTCACTTTTTTCTCATTTAGAATTTTAAATGAACATTTAATGTAAAAAACAATATGATTTTGGTTTAAAGCCTTGTCGGCTAATTTTTATGACCTAAAATTAATTAAAGGTCATGATACAATATATATTGAGGAGTTTTATCCTCATTTTGATAGAAGACACAACTCACTCTCCTAGTGAGATCTGATTTTTTGTGCCCTTGTTGGGTATTTGTTCTTTTAAGTGAGGCGCACTTGTTGAAGGAAGGCTTTTCTTGGAATTTTTGGCATTTCTCTTGAAGGAAGGTTTACAACTAGGGTTTGCAATGATATCTCATCATTATATGTAAGTGTTTTTTCTGCAAAATTTCTTAATTGAATGGTTGTAGTCTTATATTCTTGCATTTATTATAAATTTTTTTGATTTTAAAACCCTAGGGGACAAGCACACAAGTAGGTCGTTGTCTCATGTCTCCTAAAAGAGAAATTCTTAGCCATTGAAGAAGGAAGGAAGAGCCTAGCCATTGCTACACTCTTGTTACTTCTTCCCCTGTGATAGCCATACCTTTTAAAGGTCAAGATGGAGGATACATCCCAGGCCTAGGTTATCTACACCTAGGGTCGTCCTACTTCTAGGGTTTGGTGATAGGGCCTTTCCTTTGCAACACTCTCCCTCACCTCACTCTCATGTCTTGATGCTAGATATTTTTCCAAGATAAACCCATGGAAGGAGGAAAGAGCATGAGGCCTTGCTTAAGCAACACCGGAGTGAGCCTCTTTCCCCTAGGGTTTTGATTCCGGTGCCCTGCCATTGCAGCACTTCAAAACCCTTCCCACTAGTCCTTAGCCTTATCCCTTCAACCTTGCGCCCTCTCCTGAATTGACTCCATTTACCCTTAGCATTGATCTTAGGTCTCCAAAGTTGAAGTGATAATGCTCAAACAAACTCTAATAACAGAACAGGGTTATAGTAGATGTCATTCTAATCATTGTGTTTATTTTAAAAGGATATAAAATGGAAGCTTTATTATCTTTCTATTGTATGTAGATGACATGCTTGATGCAGGGTCTAATATGCAGGATATAAATGTACTCAAGAAGAAATTAGCCAATTCATTTGCGATGAAGGATTTGGGTGCTGCAAAGAAAATCCTTGGTATGAGAATAACAAGAGATAGGAAAAATTGTAAACTGACATTGTCTTAGGATGAGTACACAGAGAAGGTGTTGGAGAGGTTTAGAATGCAGAATGAAAAACCAATTAGTACACCTTTGTCCAGACATTTCAAATTAACTAACAAAATGTGTCCCAAGACACAGGAGGAGATAGAATACATGTCTAGGGTCTGATATTCATCAGCAGTTGGCAGCTTGATGTATGCAATGGTTTGCACAAGACCAGATATTACACATGCAATGGGAGTTGTGAGCATATTTATGAACAATCCAGGTAAAGAACATTGGGAGGCAGTAAAGTGGATTCTCAGATACTTGAGAGGTACTTCTAATCATGCATTATGTTTTGTCGGTTCAAAAATTGTTCTACAAGGATATGTTGATTCAGATATGGCATGTGATAAAGATAGCAGGAGGAGTACCACAGGGTATGTGTTTACTATAGGTGGAACAATAGTAAGTTGGATTTCAAAACTGCAAAAGTTTGTTGCACTTTCAACAACAAAGGCAGATTATGTTGCTGCTACAGAGGCTAGTAAAGAGATGATTTGGTTACAAAGGTTTGCGGAGGAATTGGGAAAGAAGCAAGAGAATAACAGGTTGTACTGTGACAGTGAGAGTGTCATTCATCTTACAAAGAACTTATCCTTCCATTCAAAGACTAAGCATATATAGTTGAGGTACCACTTCATACGGTCTGCCTTGGAAGATGGACATTTGAAGTTGGAAAAGATACACACTAGCCAGAATCCTACAGACATGTTAACAAAGGAAGTAGCCAGGGAGAAACTGAGTTCCTGCTCAGTTTTAGTTGGTATTCAAGAATGAAGATGAAGATGAGAAATTTTCCAGGTCTAAGAAGGTTCATAGTCCAGCATATATAGCAGTGGTGGAGTTGTTGAGATCAGTCTCAAAGTGGGAGATTGTTGGTTGTGGAGCCTAATTATCTTCCTGATTCAAAGGTCTTTTACTTTCAGCCGTGTTTATACCCCATGAAGTATTTACACCCCATATGTATTTACACTCTTCCATGCGGGGGAGTGCAGAGGGGGGGTACCCCCTTTGTGGGGTCCGGGGGGGTTATCCCCCCGGCTGGGGGGTTTGGGGGCAAGCAGGCCCCCAACGGGGGATCGGGGGCGAAGCTCCCGAAGGAAAAATTTCCCTGTAAATGTATATTGTAATTTCATTGTAAATATGGAGCATTCATTATAAGGTTGCAGTTCTAACGATACAGATTATGTTAGGGTTTTTTTCCCTGGAAGGCAACCCTCTTTTATGAGGGAAATGTATTGCAACTATGATTGATGGCGAATATTGTATTTTCAGATAGGAGACTGTGAGAGAAAGAAGAGGAAGTTACAACGGGTTTGTTGTAGGTTGTATCCCTTCATATGTTGTATAATAATAAAGGAAGTACCTAGCAATTTCTCTGGTGGATGTAGCCTACACTGGGTGAACCACGTAAATCTGTGTCTGTATTGTATTGTGTATCTTTTGTGTTTTGTTTCCCCATTTGTTTTATTTTATTGCTCCACGGTCCTGTTTTTCTAACAAATGTGTACTTAGACATTTTTCTGTATCATATATTTCATTTGTTGTAAAACTATGATGTTGTACTTTAGTTATTTCATTATGTAGATGTTGTATATAGCATTCATTATTTTAATCATGTATATATGTATTCTTATGTTGGTTATTGGTGAGCACTATGTTGTAGGTGCTCGATTCTCATATGCTCTTTGTCTCGAGTGAGAAGATCAAACACATGTCCCCATGTGGAGTCAGATGTTGACCGTCTCTCCAACACTGGTGGTCAACTCCATGTGCCATGCAGAGATTCATCATCAGATGCAAGTTTTTTGAAGACTTTGGTTCTACAGGGCATGTTTGGCCCGAACACTTCTTTTTGTAATTGGAATTTCCACACCCCTGCATGGGTTAATAATGTAATAGGTCTGCATGAGTCATGTCTAGGTTAGTTACCTTGGGATCGGTTCACTAGGAGATTTCCTTTCACCGCGGGTTTTTAATCCTCAGGTTATCAATTGGGATTTTCAGCCTTGTTGATTTCCCTTGAGTTTTTCCCTCACACTTGCAATAATTCCTCCAAAGTGGTGAACGACGTTTTAGTGGGTTTATCTTTTGGTAACTATTATAGGGAATCATTGTAAATGACCATGCAAAACATCTTAGAGAGTCTCGCGGAATTCCATCGATTCTACGTTAGTTTTTTTAATTAATTAATTTTTAATTAAATTTCTCTAAGTTTGGAGGTTTAATTAATTAATTAATTAATTATTTTTGAGCAATAATTGTAAAAAATAGGTCCTTGGACTTTTGATAGGGGTATTTGTGCTCAAAATAAATGGAATAGCACCCCCCAAATCCATGGACAAATTTTCAGTACAACCAGACAACTTTAGCCATGGGTTTTTCCACTCGGAGTGTTAATCAATCTAAAACATCAATTTTAATTGCTAAAATCCAAACATGGCAAAATTGTAAATTTGTAATAATGAGTTAGAAGGATGTAAAATGATGAAATAAGGTTAGAGAGAGACTCCCTAAGCATAACCTAACCACCCAACCTTGCTTCAACCCTTTAAACACCCTTACCCCCTCACCACACTCAAAAGTTATGCCCCCGTAGGGGGATTGACGTTTTTCCTTGGTGGAGGACGTTGTGACTTAGATGGGGCCCCCTATCATGTGATTTACCTCCATCTATCCTCCACATCACCTCTTAAGGTGATCCCACTCCCCTTTCCTCATCAATTCACTCCCATTATTTGTCTTCCCCCCCAAGTGGTGCACCCTCCAAGAGGAGTTATGCCCCCCTCCATCTAGTAAACTCCATTAATAAATTTTTAAAAACTATTTGAGACCTCTCACATTCCTTGTCATCAATCCCAAGGCCTCCCTCACCTCTTTGCTTGATCCCAACACTCCTCACACCTTCTACACCCTAGATCTACTATCTAAACCCTAGATGGTGCACCTTAGCCTAGAGATCTCCTCGTTTGCTTGGTGTTGGACACTTGGAATAGATCCAAGAGAGGTAGGTTTGCCTCTCCAAGTATAAATAGGTCTCTTTCCTCACTCCCAACATACCATATCTTGAGCTAGTGTTATGCTACTTGATTTTCCACTCTCTCTCTCTCTCTCTCTCTCTCTCTCTCTCTATTCCATCCATTTTTCTTCTCTTAGGGTTTTGGAGCAGGTATTTCTCCAAGATCTCATTTCCTGATTGATGCAGACCCATTATCCCTCCTCAGGGTTGTGTGACCTCCCGGTCTGGATCTTCTAGTTTGGGAGCTGAAATGGCTCTTCTAGTTCCAAACTAGAACCCTTCGAACAGACATACAGGTCCCCCACAAATGCTCAGTTGGGTTTTCCAAGCCCCAAGCATGAGCTCCCACAGCACATGACCAAGAGTCGTGACCTTGTGCTAAGCCAAAAAGGGCACTTATCATGGACAAAAACTTCACAAGTCAAGCGTCTCGTCCCTTTGTCCTTCGAACCCTCAGTTGCCGAATTGTCGAAATATCGGGGACCAGGACTTCACAAGTCAAGTGTCTCGTCCCTTCGTCCTTTGAATCCCCAGTTGTTGAAATGCCGAAATATCATGGACCCAGACTTCACAAGTCAAGAATCCCATCCCTTCATCCTTCAAACCCCTGGTTTCCTAAATGCCGAAAATTCCCAGCACCTATTCCTTCGGGTTTTAGCATTTCGCGAAATCAGAATTCAAGGGATATCTCTATTCCATGGAATCCCCGTTTGTCGGAATGCCGAAATGTCCCAATGCCTATTCTTTTGGGTTTTTTCGTTTCACGAAATCTGGGTGAAAGGGATCTCTTTGCTCCGTGGAATCCCCAGTTGTCGGAATGCTGAAATGTCCCAGTGCCTATTCTTTCGAGTTTTCGCGTTTCACAAAATCTGGGTGCAAGGGATATCTCTTCTCTTTGGAATCTTCGGTTGCCGAAATTCCAAAATGTCAAAATGCTTTAAAAATCTCTCACCGCTAACCTCCTCGCAGCTCCACCTTATCCAACGCCTAGCAGGGTTTCGACGTTTCTCCTCAAGGACTCTCCACCATCCGTTTAGATCTTTGGGATCTCCCCTCCTAGACCTACACAGTGTTAAAACCTATGCTTCTCCCTCAAATCGGATGGTCTGTGGGATCTTTCACCATGATCCAACGCTCAACAATGTTCTTCCTCCTAAGCTTTTACTCGCTTCATAATTAGAATATTTTCTAAGTCTTCGGAGACTCGGTCTTCGCTTCTTCCAAGGAATGAGTTCATGGATCTCGATAACACTTTCCGAAGCATTATCCCTCCTGAGATTTGTCTGGTTCAGACTTCGATTTCCTGTGCACTCCTTGCATCTGAGGGATTTCGATAACTCATATCCATAGTATTTTTCACTGAGAAATTCCTCTTGATTTCCTTACGTTCTTCTCTGGCTTGATGCACACCTTGCAGAGCTTCCAATGAAGAGAAACAATTGAAACTGGAAAAACTCACAATTCCATCCACTTGTTCATGTAAACATAAAATGATAGGAAAATGCACACAGTCCACACACCATACATTTGGATCAATTTTCCATTATGTTATATTCACAAGTGCCCAATGGCTACAGAATACATTCAAAATTGCAGTAACTCAAAACAATGAGATCTCTTGCTTACTCGCAGTTCTCTCTTACAACTAATTTCTCTCTATACTGCAGCTCTCCCTAACTGGGTGTACAAACTTCTACATAACTCCAAAATGTTTCTAGGGTTTCCCCTAGCTACTTTCCTACTCTAAAATTCATCCTATGCTATCTTAGTTCAGTCGCATTCGAGAGCTGAAGTGGAAACTCCTTCTCTATTTACAATTTCAAAACTTGCCTCAAGGGTAAAATTCGACACCGGTTCAAGTGTGCCTCCAAAGGTGAATTTAGGTGCTGAGTGGAGGTGGATTATGAAATCAATTGTAACTTCCCACATTGAAGTTATGGAAGAACTCTCACTTGTTGAGTGGTCCTGGCTCTGTGCGCTTGCCAACGATGCTCCTGCATCATACTCCCCTTAACAAAAATTCATGGAATCTTGTCCATGAGCTCCTCTACTGATTTTCCTTGCTTCTTGATAGTATCTTTGGTTTCCCAACTGGCATCTTTGATTGGGTGTCCCTTTCATTTGACTAGATACTCAAAATAAGTCTTCCTCCTAGTCTTCTTGCCAATCCTCTGATCAACAATTTTCTCCATCTGCGGCTTTTCTACCACAAGCATCTGTTTCTCCCACTGAACTTTTCCTTGAGATTTTGACCCTTCTGTTTCATCTTTCCTGTATGGATACAGGTCTGAAACATTGAATATGGGTGAAATGCACACACCATATGGCAGCTCAATCTCATAGGCATTTGTATCAAACTTCCTCAAGATCTTACAAGGTCCTATCTTCTTCATCTACAATTTGTTATATGTTCCCCTAGGTAACCTTTCCTTCCTGAGATGTGCTAAAACCTTATCTCCCACTTCAAATTGAAGTTCCCTATGATGTCGATCAACTTTGTGCTTGTATTTCTGGTTAGAACTCTATAATTGTTCTTTGATCCAACTATGGAGTCTATGCATTTCAACAACAAAATCCTCTGCTCCAATGCTTCTAATCTCTCCCCATTCCAAGTTCCTTGACTCAGACACTCCCCTGGGTTGCATTAGATATCGTATTTGGAATGGGCTCCTTCCAGTGCTTCTATTTGGTGAGTCATTGTATGTAAATTCTTCTTGTGGAAGAATGTGATCCCACTGGTTATGGTGTTCAGTAACCAGGCTTCTCAATAAGTTTCCCAAACTTCTATTTACCACCTCAGTCTTCCCATCAGTCTGAGGGTGATAAGATTAGCTGAAGGAAAAATATGTCCCCATCTTCTTCCACAATGTCCTCCAAAAGTGACCAACAAATTTTTTGTCTCTGTCTGAGACAATGCTCCTGGGTAGACCGTGAAGTCTCACAACTTCTCTGAAAAACAGATTTGCAACATGTGTTGCATCACTAGTCTTCTAGCATGGGATGAAATGTGCCATCTTTGAAAACCTATCCACCACCACAAATATGGAATCGAATCTCCGTTGTGTTCTTGGAAATCCCAACATGAAATCCATGCTTATTGCATCCCAAGGCCTCTCTGGTATTGGCAATGGTTGATACAATCCAGTGTTCTGTCTTTTCCCCTTTGCATGTTGGCAGATCCTACATCTTTTCACAAACATTATCACTTCTATTCTCATACTTGGCCAATAGTATGAGCTGCTCAACTGTGCAAATGTTTTATCATGGCCGAAATGTCCAACCAATCCTCCACTATGCTTCTCCTTTAGAATATTGTCCCTCATTGAGCATCTTGGTATGCACAATTGATTTCCTCTGAACAACAATCCTTCCTAAACCATATACTATGTCCATTGACTTCTATCTCTTAGTATAGAGCTTTTACATGCTTCGTAGGCCTCCTTGAAATCTGTATCATCACAATACATATCCTTAAGGTGTTCAAACCCCAAGGTATTCACCTGGAAATCTTGTAGAATTAAACATCTCCTGCTTAACGCATCAACAACTTTGTTAGTATTCCCAACAATATGTTTTATGACAAAACTGAAATTTTGCATAAATTCAACCCATTTTGCATGCCTCTGGTTCAGTTTCTCTTGTCGGATTATGAATTGTAAAGATTGGTTATCGTTGTACAAGACAAACTCTTATGGGACAAGATAATGCCTCAATTTATTCAATGCTTAAATTATGGCATAAAACTCCTTGACGTATGTGGAGCATTTCCTCTTAGTCTTGTTATCGCACTGTTTGTAGCTAGGTCAAATGGATAGAAGATAGAGGCCAAACTGGCTTAACAAGAACCTACCCCACCCAATTTCACCACAATGGGAAAGTTCTTTCTCTTTATGGAGGTTAGGCCTAGGGGAGACGTCCCCGGTAACCTGGGGTTTTGAAGAGGCTAAGGTATAAAGGTATAAGTAAAAGTCCCTCTTCACAGGTCGCCACCAAGAGAAAATAGTCGGGCTAAACAAACAATAATGAAGTGTAGGCCCAAATGAGAACACCTGCCCGGAATAAAGAAACAACAAAACAATAGATGCAGGCTATGATTCAAATGGTTAGTACTTCATACAACTATCTGATATCAATATATTAGCAATTATGACAATAGATATTGACGAGATCAATGTTTATTAATATAGCAATGGAACAATATCAATTCATCAATAAATATCAAGATGATGTAGCAAACAGTGTATCCAATCAATCCTTTACTCAATAAATGCTTTAAACCACCATCTAATTTCCTATAAAGAGAAATTGTTGCGTCAATATGGAATAACCAAGGATGGCTTCAGGCTTATTAGGGTTAGTAGTTAGTTAGGGTTTCAATTTATAAGAGTTTGAAAGTTTGTTTGACCACTATCACTTGAACATTGGAGACCTAAGATCAATGCCTAAGGGTAAATAGAGTCAAATTAAGAGAGGACGCAAAGGTTGAAGGGAAAAGACTAAGGAATAGAGGGAAGAGTTCTGAAGTGTTGCAATGCCAGGGCCCCAGAAACAAAACCCTAGGGGAAAAAGGCTCACTCTGGTGTTGCTTAAGCAAGGCCTCGTGCTCTTTCCTCCTTCCTTAGGTTTATCTTGGTAAAATGGCTAGCATAAAAGACAAATCAAGACACGAGAGTGAGGTGAGGGAGTGTTGCAAAGGCAAGGCCCTATCACCAAACCCTAGAAGCAGGACGACCCTAGGTGTAGATAACCTAGGCCTGGGACCTCTCCTCCTTCTTGACTTTTAAAAGGCACGGCTAGCACAGGGGAAGAAGTAATAAGAGTGTAGCAACTGCTAGGTTCTTCCTCCCTTCTTCAATGGCTGAGAATTTCTCTTTTAGGGGACATGAGACAATGACCTACTTGTGTGTTTGTCCCCTAGGGTTTTAAAATCAACAAAATTTATAATAAATGCAATAATATAAGACTACAACCATTCTATTAAGAAGTTTTGCAAAAGAAACACTTACATATCATGATGAAATAACATTGCAAACCCTAGTTGTAAACCTTGCTTCAAGAGAAATGCCAAAAATGCTAAGAAAAGCCTTCCTTCAACAAGTGCGCCTCACTCAAAAAGAATAAATACCCAAGTAGGGTGCAAAAATCAGATCTCACTAGGAGAGTAAGCTGTGTGTTACGTCAAAATGAGGATAAAACTCCTCAATATAGACTGTATCAATGACCTTTTATTAAATTTAGGTCATAAAAATTAGTTGACAAGGCTTTAAACCAAAATCATACTGTTTTTACATTAAAATGTCAAATTAAATCCCTAACTAAGTTGTAATAAAGGTAAAATCCCCTTCAAGGGAGGATCTATCCCCTTTTGTGGCAAATGAGACATTCAGGAGAAAAACAATAGCCCCCAAAGGGCTTATCCAACATGTCGCACGTGCCACTACTACCCAGTCTACCTCCAAGAATGACCATGAAGTTAGATGATGTCATGGTAAGGGTGGGGGTTCTTTGAGCCTTCCAAGGCTAGCGTTCCACTGAAAAGGGGTCATTCCCCCTATGCCAGGCTCTACCAAAGTGCCTCTGGTGAAACTTCCTCTTCTTCTCTGGTGCAAAACCTCGATCAAAGACTGTCCTATCTCTGCCCCTCTGATGGGGTCTCAACGACCATCTGAAGGTCACTTCAATCCCATGGAGGTCTGAACTAATCATCTCCCCATGTGTACCAGTCCAAATGGTACCTGTCCATCGGGCATGGTCTTGAACATCAAAACCTACGCCCTCCATGGGCTCATTAGTCATAAGGATTGTTGTTCCAGAGTCTGTACTTAAGGCTTAGAAGTACAGTGTCTAGGAATCGGAAAGTGTGTAAAGGGTGGAGAAGAGAGAAACGTCAACCTTCGACAAAGGAAAATAGGGAATATTTCTACGTTCGCATTGTATGGCTTCCAACTTTTCCTGGATGGTTATATCCTATTCAATCGCTGCCCATGAACGTTCGAGTTCAACCTGAGTAGTAGTTGTTTTAAGAATAGTATCGAAAAGGTTTAAGGCAATGTGCATTTGATTTGATAATCCGGGTTCGATATTGGGCTGTGTTGGTACAGGGACAGTCATGGAGGAATAGTGAAATAAGAAAAACTTCAGAGGGAAATTAAGTGATGTCTCAATTCAGTCGTATAAAAGAGGATTTATGGTTTCGGAAATAAAACAGGGTGCAAATCAAAGGCTCTTTCCCGTAACTGAGTTATATCTTAATAAAATGTATGAGGTGGGAGAAAAACATTTAGCTGTCTATCAAGTTAGGATCCTATCAAGGGAGAATCTCACGTATAAACAGAAGAGGAAAACGGTAAGGAAATAACCCGATGAAGCATAAAATATATACAGAATTCTGAAAGTGTTGACTGGTCTTACACCTGCTGATAGCTACTATAGAGAAAAAACAGTAAACAATTATAGAAAACCAAAATTCATTCGCTATAGTAGTGGTCATACTAAATTATAATGAAGCATTCATCAGTTAATAATATGAAATGAAATGGAATATGAGATATAAGAAAACAAACTCATAACACATCCGTGACGTAATTGAGAATCTTCAGATTTGCTTTGTAGTAACACTCAAAATGTAAAAACTCTGTTACAATCGACAGAAAAAGGTCCAACCTTTTTTTATTTCTTTCTATGGTATATTTATACAGTTTTACAATAAGATGGAATCTCAATCGTTACAAAAATTTTAGTTATGATAGGGAGGAGAGCGATCACTACATTTCTTATTCTTTGTATTCACTTGGTGCCAGAAGTTTGTCCTCACGCGTGCTTAGTACAGGTGACACATCTTTCAACCAGCCGAGATATCAGCCTTGACGGTTATGCTTGACAGTTGGCCTCAAAAGAGTAACAATCTTGTGCTAATTGTGGTAGCCTGTCTTCCATCTGTCTGTCTATGATGTTGATAACACATAATTGCGTGCTTGGTTTAATCATACATTTGTCTATTTGGACTATGTCTGCCATAGTCACTTGGGAGATCTCAGCCGAATCTCTTTCCTCTTTTTCCTTTAAATCAAGCAAGATTTTTTCCATATTCATTTGAATCAATGCCTCGACATTACCTCCACTATCAATGCCTAGCAGATTTCCATTTATGGAACTAAAGGCCTCTTCTAAGGAATTCGTTACTCTTTTGGCTTCCAGCTTGCCTTTCGCGATGCTATGCTCCCATTATTTTAATAGAATGTTCCCTCTGGTCTGCTCCGAAATGGTGAACCTGGGAGTACTTCCTGAATCCCTATTGTTTGTGGCTATCACGGCCTCTTGGAAGGTGACTCGTGCTGCTCCAGCTTCCCTTTCTCTACCAGTTAAACCTCCAAAACTTGATTAACCAGCAAGCAGTTGTCCCGAATCTCCTCTACCTTGTCGAGTAAATTTCGTTTGGCCGCAGAAACTCTACTCCAAATCTCCATCTCCTGGGACTGAAAAATCTCGATATCTATCACTTCACTTTCGGTGATTTCCACCCTAGCCTGCAGCTGTTGGATCAAATCTTTTTGTTGGATCCCTTGCATCTGACCATCTCGAACCACCAGTTGTGCTTGTTTGAGCTTAGTCTTGAGAAGCTCTATCTCATTTTTATCGGCCAACCGTGCTTACTCTATACCTACACTCGCCTGGTCTTTGGTAGTCTCCGTTGCTGTGGCTAGTCTAGCTTCCAAGGTCCTGATGAGGCGATTCTTTCGTTTTACCTGGTTTTTCAAGACCCTGACTGAAAATTGATTCGTCGTGGTGTATGCTCCTAATTTCTCTACTATTTTAGTCATGAATTGTTCATTCCTCTTGTCTTTTCCATCAGTTATAACTTTGTATTTCTTGGTTGTTGACTCTCCTTCCTCATAGAATTCCCTCTTTACCACTGCTTTTCTCTTCTTATCGAAGAAAAACTCATTCGGAGGGAGTTCTTCTACTCGTATAGGCCTCAACTCTTCATTGAAGATCCATCCTACATCAATATTTCCCTGAGTCGACTGCAAGGGAGAAATTGATGTGATAGGTTCTCCGATCTGCTTCGCTGATTTTCCCAAAGTAGTAACTGGACTCTGCTTCTTCGGTGGGTCGGGAGTCTTTATCTCTGCTTTCAGACTCTTAGTTTGATCTCCCTCGTCCTGGTGTTTTTCTTGATCGGGAGTTGCATCCTTGGAGCCTTCAGCATATTTTTGTTTCACCTTCACCGTACTCAGACTCTCACCCCGCAACACTGCGGGAAGACAACTGTGTCGATGTTCTTGGAACTTCAGAACATTGGCTCTTTCCTCGGGTGCCAAGGTTTGTATCCGAGCTAGAATCTCGGCATAGGACCTTGCACCTTGGAAAATGTCATATGAGGGTGAATTCTCGTGCTCAAATCTCTTGAGCCCGCAACTGGCCAAATGATTGCTCATGACCCTTTGGGGATCATGCTTCTTGTATTCAATGAGGACCAAATTTAGGTCTTCTAGGGCTACTGCCTCAGCTTTGGCATGCTTGAAATCTAATAAAGAATATGAATTTAAATGAATAGGAAAAGGTGGCCATACCTTCTTTGAGTATCCCTTAAACTCCTTGCTTATACCACTGATTACTGTTTGTCTAGCAACCTCATGACAAGCCAGCTTGTCGGGAATGAACAATGGCAATGCATGCGGGGGAACAGAAGCCCCGAAAACTCTGAGATATGAAAATCCGTCTTCTACATACCAGTCATCTATGCTTCTCAAATTTGTCACTATACTGTCCGAGATCCTGGGTGGTGGGTGACCAAAAATAGTGACATGCAGAGGCACCATCACCCAGTTGAAGATTTCATATACGAAATTTGTCGCTTTGTTTTCCCATAATTTCGAATGATAGACGTGTATGGGCTCGTCCTCTGTTGGAGTCCAACTCTATCTCATTAAGGGAAATGGTGTTAAAAAACAAACGACATCCATAATGTATGCAGACATAAAAAATGAAGAAATTTTTCCGCTTTCTTTCTATGCCCGATACTCTGTGACCCGACTGGTCAGGCTGTTGGATAGCATCTTCACCTAATAGAAGGAACAACCTTCGACGACTTGAAATATTAGAGGCACCCATGGAAGAAAGAAATGTGAGGTGTCCTCTCTCCCATATAATCTACATGTCATCATAGCTACATACTTGTACTACGGTTCTAAAGAAGCTATTGAATATATACCATGACTGTCTGCCATGAACTTTGCAGAGCGTGAAACCCAATCTTTTATTAAGCTAGACATGGTTTTATCATACTGCACACATTCCTTTTGTTTGAATTCGTCTAAGAATTTGGCACCATATGTAAAGTCAGACGCTGTGGGAAACTTATACATGGCTTGCAGATGTTCATGCCTGAAAGTCCCGATGTCGACCTTCTACTCATTCATGATGGTTTTGGTTGGTATGTCCACATGGTCTAATGCCCATCAGACCATATCATAATATGGCAGTAGTCGTGGCCTGGCTGCTACTTGGTGCATTACAAATTGGAGGATGGACAAATACTGGGTGGTTATATAATCTTTTTCATTGGCGCTGGAATCATCGGAATAATCCACCAATTTGGCCTGCAGAACATCGGAAACGAAAGACCAGTTCAGGACAGAGTCGACACTTCGAGGTGAAGTATCAACAACGTTGTCCGAGCCTTGTCCTGAAACCTCAACACTGGCTTTGGATGCTTTTCGCGGGGCCATGATTGGAGATTCTGCTTTAGCTCTTCTGCTATAGAAATACATATACATACAAAAGTTAGCTCTCTTAGAGATTGTGCTCTGCGTAGTATAGAAATGCATTTGTTATAATGAATAACAGTTCTATATATATTCGAAAACTCGGTACTCTTTTTGATTAAATCTGTCAAATCATGCTTAGAAATAAATTTGACCATAAAAACCCGAGCTTATTCATCGATTCGCCCTATTTCCTAATTAATGCCATAAATTTTGGCGGTTTTAAGTGTCAGTTGGCATATGGAATAAATAAGGCTACCTCGTAAATCATGCAAGCATCAAAAAGCAGGATGTATTGATTTAGCTTAATTAATCCGATTTTACCAACGTTAATTAATATTTTGGTACTCGTTATATCGAGGATTTTGCTTTAACACTTTGAACCTCTAACACCCGAGATTGCAATGATCGATTTTGGTTAGTAAAAATGTAATCGTGATTAGGGGCTTAATTAATTACATAATTGTTATATTCTCCATATCGCGACTCAGAGCTTCGAAAATAAGTTTCTGGGAAGTTTGCATGCCGAGCTGCGAAACTGCGAGATTGCGATAATACGACTTAATAAAAAGGGAAGATAAACTCAGATTAAGTGATTAATTAATTATGTTTATATCCTTATCATGATTTCGTGAGTCGGGGCTTAGACGGTGTAACTTTTAAAAAAGAAAACACCGAGTGGCGAATTGCCGACAGAACTTTACCATGGTTTAGCTTTTACTTTTACTTTGACATGGATTACTAACATACGGACCTCATGGTTTCGGCTATCAGGAGTACGATAGTGTGAGTTTTGGATTTAGTGAACGCCGAGGCGTGAAAACCCAATAATGTTCAATCGTGATTTATGAAAACTTTACTCTCGTTACTGATCTGGGGTAAAAATTTAAAGCGATTTCACTTTTCATTACTCGGGACTTGTGAATTACATGATCTATAGTGTCCAATATGAGAAATCCCAAGGTAGAACAAAAGGGAGAAAAAATTGACAAAAACTATAACTCGCCTCACGAGTACAATAATTATCGTTGCTTGTGTGATAGGATTTCTGAGATTTTGAAACCACAGACGGAAAATATGAAAACCATCTTTCGAATTTGAGCATTGAGACATGAAATTTGAGACGGGCTAGAAAAAACAAAGGCGGCTCCAACATAGGCTCCAACTAGGGATCTTGTTTTTTTGTAATATGGGAAGAACAATAGACCACGTGCCAATATTGGGTAAATGGAGTCAATAGCTTTAATCAAGTGAAAAAGGTTCCGTAGGACAGGGTATCAAAGGGGGAAAGAGACTTTATTTTTTACCTTAAAAATCCTTTCAAACTCAGATTCTCTTTTTAAATTTAGCCGTAGTCCCTTTCACGAATTCCCCTTTCCCGTTACTAAATTCAGGTCTTCCTTAAGACAATAAAAACAATTCTAGGAGACCCAACAGATCTTGTGGCTATCAGCTTGCATCAAAAGAAGAAGATTATATGTTTTTAATTAGGGAGTCTCGTCCGAACTTGCGATGTAGATCAGGTTTTTAAAAATTATTGGTTACCGGAGTAGAGTGATATTCATGTATAACAGCCTTACAGATATCTCAGATATTGCTTCACTACCAGCGAGCCTGTTCAGTACCCCGGTGAAGTTATCTAGCCCCTTTTACTGAATTTCCTTTCACCACTTCGGAATATATTCATACATTTAAATGCTGAGATGAGGGTAATCATTTCTGAATTTCCTTTCATCGTCTCTTGGACTAGGTGGGCGCAATCATTTCTAAATTTCCTTTCACCACCTGTCTTATAATTTTCTTTTTAGAGCGCGAAGATGGGGGAAATCAGTTTGTATCAGGGCTGATATCTGTGTAATATTTTGCATTATAGGTTTGTCAACTTACTTTGATTACCCAGTACCAACCTTCCCTTGACCTTCACAACACCTTCATTCTTAGGGAAAAAAGGGAAAATAAATTTCTTAGGGCATTCTATTTGAGCAATCTTCAATCCTCTAATGTCGTTGAAAAACCTAGGAAAGTTAGGATCACTTTAAACGTTCCTTCATTTCGCAGGGGATCGAGTAGTTGTGAAGACCCACTTTCTTTCCACAATCTGCTTTGAAGCTCACGAGTTTGAAATGAAAAATTCTTATCCCTTCTTATATGAAATAGAAAGATGGTGACTTTTTAAAAGGTAAACTCGAAGATAGAAAGCATGTCAGGTAGTGACTTACTGACTAAAAATACATAGGTCAAAAATTGAAAACTGACTCTTGTAGATATTTTCAGGGATATTTTACTTTGACTGACTGCTTTTAAATTGGGTGAATTATTTAATTTGTCTTAATTTTTCATAGAATATTAAACCAAGAAACAATTATGTTATTTATCAGTTCAACTGATGTTGTTGTTTGAGTGAGGTTACCTCGGTTTTCTTTAATAGTCCTTTAGAACATGTCTTTTGGGAAATCTCGTATTTACCTTTTCATTTCAATTTCTTTGCACAATATGATATTTCTTGGGTATCACCTATTTAAGCCGATTTATTTCTGAAATCAACTTTCAGTTTACTTCTCCTGCTTGTTTTGTATGCAGCTGGAATCCTATAAGAGGCAAATACGAAGATTATCGGGGCTATCCAAAATGTGTCGAAAGTTCATGAACGAAAAAAGAAAATCAAGAGTAATGTTTAAATGAAAAATATATATATGTACACAAAATATATAAAATTTTATTTTATTTTATTTTATTTTTATTTTATTTTTTTGAATCTGGTGACTGTTACATCATATAATGCTTCAGATACCACCCGTTGACAGGGGCATTGAGGACTTCACCTTCTATATTTTCCAGTAAGAAATAATATTTTCCTTCCAAAGCCGAGACCCTGAATGGGACATACCAGAGGTGGTCAAATTTGCCATGTTTTGTTGCTTCTTCCTTTCTTGCATACCACCTTAACACTAAATCACCTGGGAGGAAATCTTTGTCCTTTGCTTTGTGGTCGAATAATGCCTTCGTGTCATCTTGGTACTTATGCATCTTTTCATCTACTTCGACTCTATGCTATTGAACCTCAATCAACTGATTTATCCTTCTGGTGACAGGATTGGGTTCTTCATTTTGATCATTCCATAACTTCATCACTGGAAGCGTAAGGTTTATAGGTATAACGACATCTGTCCCATATACCATATGAAAAGGCGAAATGACTATAGACCTTTTTTTGCTTATGCGATTCACCCACAATGCGTATTTTAAGTGCACATGCCAAGATCTTTTGTTTTCATCCAATACTTTCTTGATTATATTTACCAGGCTCTTGTTAGATGACTCATCTAATCTGTTTCCTTGAGGGTAATACGCTGTGGAATGGCCAAGAACGATATTGTACTTCTGACAGAAACTATTCATAGCCATAGATTTAAAAGCTTGGGCATTGTTGGTAATTATTTTTCGGGGGCAACCAAATCTAGACAAAATATTGTCTTCTAAGAAATTGATTACCACTGAGTCTGTTTCCCTTTTGGTTGGAATGGCTTCCACCCATTTAGTAAAATAATCTGTTGCGGTTAAAATCCACTTATGTTGAGCACTGGAATGGGGATTAATCTCGCCTATAAAATCTAGACCCCATTGCTGAAACGGGGCTTCAGCTTTGACTAGAACTAAAGGTAGTGTCGGGAGCTTCTGTTTACCTGCAAATAGTTGGCAAGGGTTAGAGGCTCGACTTTGGCATTAACGTCCAAGAAAATTTTTGGCCAGTAGTACCCAACCCTCAAAATCTTGTAAGCTATATCTCTCCAAGCATGATGCCCCCCATAGATTCCCTCATGAAATTCATCTATAACCTGTTGAGTTTCTTATTCAACTAAACAGACTAACAAGAAACCGAGTGGATCTTTCCAATATAGCTGACTTTCGGCGATACAATATTTAACATCATGAAGTTTTAAAGTCCTGGCTTTTGATGGTGATAGTTCTTTTGGGCATTTTAGAGTTAGCATATATGACACTGTGTCTTTGTACCAGCCTGATGATATGAACTTCTCTTCAATCTTGTTTGGACCAGTTTCTTCATCTAGCTCATTTAGGTTCGTGTCTTCGTCGCCTTCCTGCAGGCAATTGATATTTATGTCTCTGAAATTTGACTCAGCTAAGAGTTTGGCTAGGCCTTGCCCTTTTATCAATTTGGTTGGTTTGACTTCCAGATCAAATTCTTGGATTTTGGCGAGCCATCACCCTCTTTTTCCATCGTTGTCTGGTTGTACTAAAATATCTTTCACAGAACTAGTAGGCACGTATGCAATTATCTTTGAGTGTAGTACATACATTCTGAATGCCTTTAATGATTTTACCATGGCGTACACTTGTTTTTCTATTATATCATAATTTTGTTCTGCGTCTCTAAGGCTCTTGCTAAAAAAGGAGATTGGTTGTTCAAAACCTTCTTCATTATTTTGTAGGAGTACCACGACGATAGTGTGTTCGGAAGAAAATGAAAAGATAAGAAAATCCTTTAGATAGTCGGGGCTTGCTAACACAGGTGCCTCGCTTATGACTTTCTTAATATCTCTGAATGATGCTTTAGCCTCGGTTGTCCATTTTAATTTGTTTTCCTTCTTCAACATACCTGTGATCAATTTTACAATCTCAGCGAAATTTGGGATAAATCTTCGTAAAAAATGTATTCTTCCTAAGAAAGATTGAATCTCTTTTACACATATAGGAATATTTATAGTATCTATTGCTTCAATAATCTTAGGATCAATCCTGATTCCATCCCTAGATATGATATGACCTAAAATCTTACCTTCCTGCATAGCGAAATGTGATTTCTTTGGATTTAAAGATAGACCAAACCTGCAGCATTTTTCAAAATTTTGTTTAAGATGTATCAAGTGTTCTTAGTCGGTTTTAGAGAAAACTGTCAAATGGTCAATATAAATGACTACAAACTTATCCCTTTCTCCTATGAAAGCGATGTCCATAGCACGCTAGGATGTGGCCCCTGCATTCATCAAACCAAAAGTCATTTTTTCATTTATGAACGTACCACATGGTGTGGTGAAAGCCGTTTTTTCTTTGTCTTGTTCATTCATGGCGATTTGATTATAACCAGAGAACCCATCAATCATAGACATTCGATTGGCTCCAACTACCTTTTCTAACACATGGTCCATTTTGGGTAGTGGATAGTTGTCCTTGAGAGACGACTTATTTAAGTTTCGAAAATCCACACACAGTCTAATTTCCCCATTCTTTTTCCTGACTGGGACCAGGTTTGCTACCCAGTCTGAATATCTCATAGGTACTATTATTTTCACATCTAAAAGTTTCTTAACTTCTTTTTCGATCATAGGTAACAAAATGGGTTGATCTATCTAAGAATTTTCCTAAATGGTTTGACCCCAAGCTTTAAAGGTATCTTGTGATCAATTATGGAAGTGTCATATGTTCTTAACTCATCATAAGATCAGGCAAAAACATCCTTGTACTGTCTGAGTAGGTCTTTATACTTACTTTTCATTTAGGGAGGGAGGAACTTGGATATTTTTACCATCCTAGATTCTTCTTCAGTTCCTATATCACAGTCCTCCACTTCTTCTGGTTGGGGTTGTAAAGTGGATTTTACAGGTACGTCGTTTTGATCAAAAATTCTTTCTAAATGGATCAATCCTTTCAGAATATGGTAGTTTTTTAGGACTAGCATACAATGATCTGCAATTTTTTCTCGGAAAGATTTAGGATCCTTCCCTTCTTGCATGATCCATATCGGGTCATTTTGATTTTCTTGGTCTGCATGAGTTTCGGAGAATTCACCCACTGCTTCAAGAAATTTCTTAATTTGTTCGTCATCCTCAAAGACCTACCAGTGC
This sequence comes from Picea glauca, assembly GCA_000966675.3. Taxonomy (NCBI): domain Eukaryota; kingdom Viridiplantae; phylum Streptophyta; class Pinopsida; order Pinales; family Pinaceae; genus Picea; species Picea glauca. The sequence continues at coordinate 152,261 of JZKD02S0179262.1, forward strand.
TAGATATTGTCTGGTATAGATGGTCTGTGTCTGATTTCAATGTGATACTTCAATTTGAAAGTCATGGGAGGAGAGAAGGTTGAAGCTGCTTTAGCCAATGCATCGACATGTAAGTTCTCTGCGCGTGGGATGAAGTGGACGTTTATGGATGAGAAAAAGTTTTCCATCAGATCCCAGGCACAATTCCTGTATGATCTTAGTCTGGGATTCTTGGCTTGGTACTGTCGATTTATCTGTTTGACTATTAACTCTGCATCTCCATATACCTCTAAGTTATTTATTTTTAGATTTTTAGAAGCTTCTAATCCTAAGACCAACACTTCATATTCACAGACATTGTTAGTATAATCTATATCCCACTACTATCTGTAAGAAAAAGGAACAACGAACTTTCCTTCGGGAGCCACTAAAAGCACTCCTGCACTAGCCCCTTCACAAGATGAGGCACCGTCAAAATACATTTTCCAGACACCGGTGCTACATAGATCTTATGTCATGTAACTTGACTCTTCCTACTCTATATCATTTTCCTCTGGACAACCATATATACCATCATCAAAAGACAAGATACAATTTCCTAAATCTTGATCCGCAATGTAAATAGGGAAATTGTTCGGGTTTTGAGGGTCGCTTACTATATATGCTAATCTAGTTTCTTTGTACAATCGAGAAAATTGACTGCCAAACACAGGAATTGTGGCGAACGTCATATCCAATTGAAGAGAACCCCCCAGCTTGGCTCCCCATGACCTAGAGAACAGTAAGCCATACTTAGGGGGAATATCTGCAATAACCACATCCATTAGGATACTCTTAATCGGGACATGTGCCAGGGTAACTACTAAGTCCTTTATCATTCCCATACACTTAACCCTTATCGATTCAAAAGAGTAAAGGTTTCCATAAGGCCTAGTGATATGAAGGCCCAATTTGTCCATGATAATCTTAGGCATAACCTTATGGGAGGCTCCGGAATATAACAAGCAATTATGTAGCAATTGGTCATATACATTTAAAGTGATATAAAAGGGAGCAATAGTATCTTTGGCCCCTTCAAAATGCGGACCAAAAGTGATGTTAGGTTTGTCATCTTCCAGGTTTAAAACATCAGACTAGCTTTCTTTCTCTGAGACAGCCATCACTTTCGTAATTTTCTTTCGATAAATGGGGTTTTTTGCTAATTCTACCAAAGGGATTGGTATCTTAATTTTATTTATCTCATTTTCAAAACTGAAAGTTCCACTCACCTTGTCTGTTTCGTTGGTTGAGACTTTTGAATCCTTCCGTTCCAATTTATTCGTCTAGACCGCTTTATTACTCATGGTCCTGGTTGAAGGCGTAATTTTATTAGCTGTTTCGGTTCCTTATGCTTGGGGCTCAACTTTTCCCACTTCGGACCCTTGTGTGCTTAACACTTTCACTTCCCATCTGGGTTTTGTCTGGTATTCCTTCGACCGGATGCCAGTTTATTTCTTGTGGAGTCACCAAGTGAAAGATTTGAAAAGCCTTAAAAAGGTGTGTACTCTTTGTTCACTATCAAAGGGTAACACTTTCAACGAAAAACAAATTTCATTTTCCTAGGGAAAAATATTTCGTAACTTCGGTCCCCAGCAACGACACCAAAAAGATGTTGTTCCAGAGTCTATACTTAAGGCTTAGAAGTACAGTGTCTAGGCATCCGAAAGTGTGTAAAGGGTGGATAAGAGAGAAACGTCAACCTTCGGCAAAGGAAACTAGGGAAGATTTCTACGTTGGCATTGTCTAGCTTCCAACTGTTCCTGGTTGGTTATATCATGTTCAATCACTGCCCATGAACGTTCGAGTTCAACCCGGGTAGTATTTGTTTTAAAAATAGTATAGAAAAGGTTTAAGGAAATGTTCATCTGATTTGATAATCTGGGTTCGATATTGGGCTATGTTTGTTCGACAACACAGGTATTCCAACAGAGGATGAACACCTTCAGTAACCACTCACATAACTATATCAAAGATCAACACACCGCTGTTTTCACATGGTAAAACCCCTACAGGGAAACATCCACGGCCCCAGCCAATGCGGCCACTTGGAGCAGTTTATTAATGCAAAGAAAAAGATTACAGAGAGATTTTACAAGAGAG
>JZKD02S0179262.1:165351-175904 GCA_000966675.3 Picea glauca
GATCAACGAATCACGATGGATTTCGGATCCCCCTTGACGTTCTGCTTTTAACCAAAGGGGGGGGTCCGGAATAGATATTTTCCCTTCGGCGGGCCCATGGTCTTACGTGGCATCGGTCTATTGGTTTTCAAGTCCCATCCTTCACATGCTCTCTGACAGCCCGCCACTCATGAACATCATCCTTCACTAAGTCCACTTGTCCCACTTGCTCCCGGGTCTGAGTCCCATCCCATAACTGCTGTCAGGCCTTACCCTTTCCATTCATGACCAGCCCCCTTCGGCGACTTTTACCTCCAATCACCTACCTCCACGTCGCTCCTCCGTATGCTTTGGCCACCATCATTTTCCACTTCATCCCTAGTGGCCCTTTGTCCATTAATAACTGGATAACATACCCGTTGTCACGCTGACCATTTTCCCGCGTCCAACCGACCCATTTTTGAATAAAACAACCGTTTCCCTTTGTATTCGTTATTCATCCATCGCACCAGAAACCTCCTAGTCCTCCATTGCTCCCTCATCGCTTTCACCTAAAGTCAGTCGACCCCACTAACGCATTGTTTATTGCAGGTACAGTTGCCGAAATGGTGTCTAAGACAAAGCAAGTTGAAGAGGAAGAGAATTTGTTCGTTCCTCCTCCAGTTGACCTGGATAAAATTCCCCTGGTCGATAAAGATCGCTTGATAGCCGATACTACATGTAGTTTCGACTTCTTCGATCTCCAGTCGTGGCTCCGAGAGGTTTTCCTCGACCAGAGCGACGAAATTGGACTCTGGGAGTCCAATTTTCCACTGTATCTCTTCCCCCAGATTCATAATTTCCCTGAGTTTTCCCTCCAATGCCAGGCCCACTATGTCCTCGACCAGAAAGCCATCCTTTCTTCATCCGGAGATGTTCTTTTCTTCATCACCCCTGAATATATCAACTAGATGTTACAAATTACCCGAGCGAAATATGCGTCCCCCTTTAATTTAGAAATCCTCAGCGAGCTATACCAGAAAATGACATTCCCACAGAGAGCTCAGATTTTTGAGATTTTTCTTCCCACTTCCGCTCCACTCCCGTCCACCAATCCTCCGTATCCTTCTTCCATGTTTTCCACCAGAGGAAATCAAATTATTTCTTCTCTGTGTTCCCTGCCTTGATACTATTCTGATCAGTGGGTAGATGATCCCATCCTGGGTTTTCTGTCCATCTTCTCAAACGACGAACAACCAACCATGCAGTTCGACTACAACACCTTCTTGGCCAATAATATCCATGAGCAGTTCGTCAATTTCACCACAGAAGGCATGTTTAGGTACTCATCCATTCTGGCTTACATGTTCGTCTATTTCCAAGCTGACAGGTTCAATTTCTCCATGCAGAAGATGGATGCCGACGGGAAGCCCTAGCCAGTCACAGCGTGGACTTCTCTCCTAAAATATAATTCTATCGAATACGATTTCACAGCGTTCATTGACCAGTTTTACCACCTTGTGATGAGTATGTTGCGTGGCATGCCTGAGCCATGAATAAATTATGAAGTCCAGAGATTCCTGCATCTCTCGGACAATGTTCAGACAGGAGACTGGTATTTATGCCAGAATCACATAGAAATCAGAGTCTTTGGATGCAAATTGGCACCTTATAAACTGCTTCGATATGTACCGGTAAGGATTTTTGCATTAGAATATATAAGGCAGATTATGAATTCTGATGATATTCATTTTGTTTCCCTTAAGAAAAAGCAACAATTGAGAATCAAGGGACAAATTGGTCCTTTCATCTGCAATAACCGAGGTGCAGGGGAAGAAGCAGATCGAATTTTGAAGGAGATGAAATTCTCTACGAGTTTCATCTGGCACTATGATCCGCACAGGATGATTTCAGATATGAGGGTGAAAAATAAAAATGCCCCGTATGCTCACAAGCCCAAGCCAGAGATCGAGAAATTTACGAATCAAACAGTATGGCTTCCTGACACTTTGCTGGACTTGGAACAGCAGGTGCCCTCAACAAGTGCGCTACCCGCTACCACACCTCAGGTCCTCAAGGAGAAGAGACCCCGACATGAGTCATCTCCTCCTATAATAGAGGTGTCATCAGAGGAATTCCAAATTCACTCCAAGAATCTGAAGACAGTCTCAACGCCCAACACAATAGTAGAAGCTACCACAGTGACTACCACAGTGACCACCACTGGGGCCAAGCAATTCACTTTACCTTTCAGCTCTAGTCAGCTTAAGGAAGTAACAAAAGCATTAAAATCCACAGATTCTCCCTTGGATACTCCTGCAAGCAAGACTGGGCCCAAGTTGGGCATTTTTGAAAAATATGACTTGATCAAGAAGAAGAACCAGACGCTCACCAGCAGCACTTATGCACAGTTCCAGAAGCAGTCATCCACAACCCAGCATAGACTTCTTTCAGCATTTGATACAGAAAAGGGTAGGATGCATATGGCATTCCTCCAAGCACAAGTGCCTGATCCCAAGGTGATATCTGATTACAAGAAGGCCACGTTTGATTTTCAAACAAAGGATGTGCATCCGACAGATCATATGGATCTGCACAAGAAAACGGGGGAGATGATTTTCCACACCTTGGCCCACGCTTCAAATTCTGTGTCAAAGTTTCGGATAGCTTTGAACAATGCCCAGACCCAACTTAAGTTAGAAAAATTATCTTCTTTCGCAAAAGACAACAGGATAAAGACGTTGGAGGAGCTGGTCCTCAAGATCGGTTACGACCCGGCGAACGTCAAGGCTACCAAAGAGATGATTAAAAAGAAAAATGCTGACATCGCCTCATTGAGAAAATAGCTAAAGCTCCCTCCAACAGAGGACCCACAGGCAAAGGAAATAGCTGAAAAGGAAGGTGAAAAGGATGAGATGCTGAAATTACTCCTGGAGCAGAATGCTCAATTAAAAGAGATGGAGGCAGAGATGGAGAGACCGCTCAAGGAGAAAGAGCAGGCAAAGCCAATGGAAGGAATTCCATTGAGTGCTATCCCAATTGCAGGATTGAGCACAACAACAGTGATAGTCATTCCATCTGCAACATCAGTGACCCTACCAGAAGGAGCAACAGACCTTGCCAAGTCTATGAAGAGGATGAACCTACAAGAGTCTGAAATTAGCAGGCTTAAGAAAGAAGTGGAAAACCTTCAAGAGCTAAAGAATTCTTTCCAGACAAGTCTATCCAAAGAGAAACAAGTGAATGAGAAAATCAGGAAGGAGTTACAGCAGCTCCAGAAACAGACAATGGCAGGAAAAACTATGGCTGAGGTCAAAGAGATTGTGTGGACTGATATTTCCAAGTCCATAAATGAAATCTGGCCAATGGTTGAAATCATGTTTGAACAAAATGAATTGCTCGAGAGGAGTAAATAGGCCGTGGAGAAAATCAGAATGGAGCTGGGAGACATGCCAGCACAAGCTAATAAAATCATAAGGTTCCTGAATTCTAAGACCCGGGAGGAACTCGAAGAATTGAAAATTGAGGACAGGACAGAGACTATATTGGAGGTGAAAAGAGTTCTAGCCAAAAGAGGCCTCATGCTTCAGCTTGAGGAAGATATCCAAGTCATGGACCAAGGAGTGCAGAAGTTTTTCCACAAGATAGATTCTCTGCAAAGGAAGGGCCTGCCTGGTATGAAGGTCATTAATAACAAGTTAATGACACTCCCTGATTATAAGAAAAGGTTGATTGAAGTGTCTAAGGACAGTTCTAAGTTTGCAGGTATACAGGGAAGCATCACAAGAAAAGCATTCATGGATGCATTGCAGTTGGATATTAGTATCCAGCATGAGATTAAGCACATTTTCATCATCAAGCCTACATTTGCGAAGTACACAGACATGGATGAAGTGTATCGGAGATTGCTTAAAGTCACAGTGCCAGGTCATATGAGATGGGAAGAACTATGTGATTTACTAGATTAGCAGATGAGCTGTCACAATCCAGTCACCTGTCCAGTCAGAAGAGGTTGCGGTGGCACCTCGCCAACAGCCTACCCCAGAAATTCAGCATACAGTTGTAATGAGTCATCAAAACAGTTTTGATTAGTTAAGTTAGTTAGTCCAAAAATAGTATGAAAACGTCCTGATCAGTTATGACATGAGAGTATGTATTTTGTATTACAAATACTTCATTGTCTGATGTATTGAGGGTTGTTGATTCACACACCCTATTGCTATCAAACTGTATCATTTTTTAAGAGATCCACCATTAATAAAGAAGAGGCATATTACATTATTCTTGCGTATGTTCACTGGTGATGTGATTTTCTAAGTTAAATGTTTCCTTTCTCTGTATTCATTTTGTTTTCTGAATCTAATCTTTATGAATAGCGTTATGTTGCAAGATTTATCTTTGATACCCTGTTTCCGATTCTAAAGATTTAAATGTTTATCTTCTAATATCTTCAATTAAGAAATTCTTAACTGCTTGTTAGTTGAAGTTATTTTCCTCATCTGTTCTTCCATTCATCATTTTAATTATTAAAAGATCCAGTGAATGTTTTACCTCACCCTGTGAAAATCTTCTTTGGTGTTTCTGGTTATTTCTCATATTTGATTAAACACCGACCCCATAGCCCAATGGATGTGTAGTTTGTCTCAACCAACTTTAAAAACCCTTTACAACAAAACCAACAATTCCCTTAACTAGCATAATATCTGAAATTAAAACAAAGCTAAATCATATAGAGAGATCCCTCTCTGAAGCTGGAAGGGCTAGATCCCAGCTTTAAAAGTGGTTGGATAAGGTTACCTTAGTAGATTTCTTCTTTTTCAACCTCTAGGAAATTTACCAAGTGCTAACGGCTGCTACTTTGTGCATTCCGGATTGGATGACATTCTTATACTTGGTGGTTATATCATCTTTTTCATTGTCACTGGAATCATCGGAATAATCCACCAATTCGGCCTGCAGAACATCGGAAATGAAAGACCAGTTCGGGACAGAGTCGACACTTCGAGGTGAAGTATCAACAACGTTGTCTGAGCCTTGTCACGAAACCTCAAAACTTTCTTTGGATGCTTTTCGCGGGGCCATGACTGGAGATTCTTCTTTAGCTCTTCTACGATAGAAATACATATACATACAAAAGTTAGCTCGCTCAGAGATTGTGCTCTACGTAGTATAGAAATTAATTTGTTATAATGAATAACAATTCTATATATATTCGAAAACTCGGTACTCTTTTAGATGAAATATGTCCAATCATGCTTAGAAATAAATTTGACCATAAAAACCTGAGCTTTATTCATCAATTCGCCCTATTTCCTAATTAATGCCATAAATTTTGGCGGTTTGAAGTGTCAGTTGGCATATGGAAGAAATAAGGCTACCTTGTAAATCATGCAAGCATCAAAAAGCAGGATGTATTGATTTAGCTTAATTAATCCGATTTTACCAACGTTAATTAATATTTCGGTACTCGTTATATTGGGGATTTTGATTTAACACTTTGAACCTCTAACACCCGATATTGTGATGATCGATTTTGGTTAATAAAAACGTAATCGTGATTAGGGGCTTAATTAATTACATAATTATTATATTCACCATATCGTGACTGGGAGCTTCAAAAATAAGTTTCCTGGAAGTTTGCATGTCGAGCTGTGAAACCGCGAGATCACGATAATATGAATTAATAAAAAGGGAAGATAAACTCGAATTAAGTGATTAATTAATTACGTTTATATCCTTATCATGATTTCACGAGTCGGGGCTTAGACGGTGTAACTTTTAAAAAAGAAAACGCCAAGTGGTGAATTGCTGACAGAACTTTACCATGGTTTAGCTTTTACTTTTACTTTGACACTGGTTACTAACATACGGACCTCGTGGTTTCGGCTATCAGGAGTACGATAGTGCGAGTTTTGGATTTAGTGAACGTCAAGGCATGAAAACCCGATAATGTTCAATAATTATTTAGGAAAACTTTACTCTCGTTACTGATCTGGGGTAAAAATTTAAAGTGATTCCACTATTTCGTTGCTCGGTACTTGTGAATTACGTGATCTATAGCGTCCAACATATGAGATCCCAAGGTAGAACAAAAGGGAGAAAAAATTGACAAAAAGTAGAACTCACCTCGTGAATACAATAATTATCGTTGCTTGTGTGATAGGATTTCCGAGATTTTGAAACCACAGACGGAAAATACGAAAAACATCTTTCGATTTCGAGCATTGAGAAATGAAATTTGAGACGGGCTAGAAAAAACAAAGGCGGCTCCAACATGGATCATAGCAATGTTTTTTTTTTCTTTTTTTTTTACTGGGGGAATCGGCAACTCGCGGTTCTCGTACTCGCGTGACACGGGGTCGATCCCCGTCGGCTACCACTATAACCCCAGGTGCAACCACCCAGCCTGCAAGAATGACACACGAGTAAATCCGGGTGAGAATTGAACATGAGACTTCATTTTTACAAATTTTCTTCCATTTACACGACACTTGCCAATCCGTCTACACCCGTGCGGGCTATATGCACATGTATATTAAGTCATTCTTCAAAAACCATTTATATGTGATGTATTCATATTAAATATAATGAAATGCTCTTTGAAATTATGTGAGCTAGCTCACATATACAATATGTGTGAGCTTATTTGTAAATCTAATTGAATGTTGTTTTTGTGATTAGTAACCAATTTTGCTAAGAGTTGACAATACCCTGGCAAGAAGGAATTCACTTCGTTGTATGTAGAAAACACAAATTTTTCCATACTATGCCATTCTTGGACAAGAAAGCAAGGAATGCGATCGAGGAAAATTTAGAAACTTTTTCTTTTCTGATGTGGGATAGAATCTGTTCTCAAATATTCAAACATATTCAAGTTCAAAATTCGGTCTTCATCATGATCTAACCTTAAATAAGTTTGAATGTACATCATTTAAGACAACGACAAACTTACCTAGGGGTTCTATATATTTCAAAATAATTGATCAAAGCATTCAATATGAAAGGCTAAACTAAAAAATTGATAAAAGTCAAGAACATACATTTATGAATCATCCTAAATGGACACATCATTCCCTAATCTGGGTGCTTCCTCAATCCCAATATCCCTTCCGAGCACACTCTCGGGTACTCTCTTCTCCACATTAGTTTATATAACACATTTCAAATTTGAAAATTAAAAAATATATATTTAAATGATTATAACAGATTAAATTTAAATGATTTTAAGACATTAAATGATACCTATGAACTCCCACCCTCTTCAAACTCTCCCAATGAGAATTGAGACAAACCAACACAAGTAGTAGGAGATGGGATAGAGAGCTGTGAACAACACAACTAAGAACTAAAACTAGGATTCAATGTGTTCACAATTATACAAAATTATAAATGTTGTTGATCTCCAATTCAATCCATCCAAATTCAAACTTGTCGAATCAAGTCCCCTACCGACTGGAGATTCGTTTAACATATCTCCAAATTGCAATTAATGGAAAGAAGAACTCGATTATTTCTATAGAGACAAGAATATCTAAATTTAGAACTAGAAGTAAACTATCATAAAATGCGTCAAAATTTTCCTAAATAGAACACATACCAATCTGCGGTTCGGGTCATCATTATGAATGACCTTCTTCCAACCATCCCGACAAAATTAATCATACTCCAAAATTTCTTTTGCTGACATTGCATCTAAGTTTGCATCTATTTTATTAACAAATATAACCTGGGAATTGGCTTCCGCTCGCTGACGCTTCATGCCAACATCAACACCATAAAAAATAGCTTCTAAATTTTCTCTGATTGCAGTCTTGGCCTCTTTGCCAACTTCTGATGTAGTTTGGAACTGTGAAAGTGATGCAAATTCCCCTATTCGGTGAGGTATTAAAGGTTGTGGAAGCCTCGGCAATGTCTCACTTCGATATGGCCCTTTTCGATCATATGTACATCCTTTACCAGTCCCATAATATTTTGACAGTATACTAGTATAATCCGGGTGCATGTGCAAGAAAAACTCTACAAAAAAATATCTTGCAAAATAGTGTGGAACCTCATCGTTCTACAACAATTTCCCATATGCCACCAAAAATCTTTTATACATATGTCCGGGAAAGTCAGGGTGCTTAAAATATTGTACCTTAAACATCTTCCACTTTGGGCCCTCTTTGAAATTGAACATGGAAATGACGTCTTCTTTTGAAACTATGTTTCTTACTGTTTCCCATTTATTAGGACCCATCACCTCTGACTTTAGCCGCCTCATTAGATTGATAAAACTGTCAATGGTTGACCCCATCTTTTGATATGCATCCATAAAGTTTTCCAGTGAATGAAAAACAATTTGCAAACTTTGTTTTCTCTCTTGAGGGAGTTCCAAGACCACCAAATCATTTTCCAACCTTTTTTTAACACCTGAGCATCGCTCAAGCGTCATTGCTTCAGTATTCCCTTCCCATGAAAGTTCATTACCAACATTTGAAGGATAGGTGGACGTTGACGTGTAATCTTTTGTTTCTTCATAACGCGGCCTCCTAAATCCACCTTCACCCTCTGCACCAACATTTGAATTTTCGTGATAACCACTCTCATTGTCGACTCTTTCTCTAAATTGATTGCCTACACACACATTTGAAAGTAACTTCAATATTTAACCTCACATAAATTTAAATACAAAAAAATTCAACAAAAATAAACAAAATTTAAGAAACTTACCATAAATATTCTCTTGTCCAGATATATTCCCTACATTCTCAGGTGTAGGAGTATTGATGCACAACCTATCTAAGAAGGTTGCATCCATAACACTGGTTTGAGTAGGTTCTGCAGTTGATATGTTTACAAACTCCTTTGAAAATCTCCTCTGACGAGATTGTTGTTGCTCGCTCGGAGTCTCAGTCGAAGAAGGAGTTCTTGTTCTTCCTTCTTGAGAATGCCTAGAGCATTTGCAAGGAATGTTTGGATAATCTCGTGTCAACATCACTCCTCAATATCTATCCACAATGCAAAGTTTATCAATAAAAATCCAGAGATGTACACAAGTTCAAGCAATTAAAAACATAGAGATAAATCAAAGTTTAAACAATCAAGCCACAAAGGTACTCGCTCATTAGAAGGTGCAGAGACTAGACATTCAACCATGAATCAATCAACTCAAAAATAAGTAAGGGTTCCATAGACAACATGAAAAACTCTTATCCTTCACTCATCATCCATGCACATAAAAGTGGGGCATTTGAATCTATAGGTCTTTAAACACCGAAGTGACGAACGCTGATTCAGCTCCTAGCCAACTGCTCAGGCACGGACTGATGACTAAAGAGATAAATGGCATAAGATAAAACCACAAACTTTTCATAATAATCAATAAACCCCACACATAGAAGTCATTGAAATCAGAAGTTGGGTTCGCCAAGGGAATTTCATTCCACTCAGAGGTTTATCATTCACAATCCACATCAAAGAAGAAGATGCAAAGACTAGACATTCAACCATGAATCAATCAACTCAAAGATAAGTAAGGGGTCCATAGATAGCATGAAAAATTCTTATCCTTCACTCATCATCCATGCATAGAAAAGCAGAGCATTTGAATCTATAGGTCTTTAAACACCGAAGTGACGACCGTCGATTTGGCACCTGGACGACTGCTTAGGAAATGACTGATGAGTAAAGGGATAAGTGACAGAAGATAAAACCAAAAACTTTTCATAATAATCAATAAAACCCACACATAGAATTCATTGTAATCAGAAGTTGGGTTCGCCAAGGGACTGCCATTCTACTCAGAGGTTTATCATTCACAATCCACATCAAAGAAGAAGACGCAAAGACTAAACATTCAACCATGAATCAATCAACTAAAAGAAAAGTAAGGGATAGATAGCAGGACAAATTCTTATCATTCACTCATCATCCATGCATAGAAAAGCAGGGCATTTGAGTCTATAGGTATTTAAACACTAAAGTGATGACCGTCAATTCAGATCCTGGCCGACTGCTCAGGTAAGGACTGATGAATAAAGGGATAAGGGACAGAAGATAAAACGACAATATTTTCATAATAATCAATAAAACCCACACAAAGAAGTCATTGAAATCATAAAGTTGGGTTTGCCAAGGGAAATTAATTCAGAAAAACAACAAGCAAGTGGATTCATTAAAATCTCCCTATGGTTGGATCCACTAAAAAAATGTATTAGAACATTTCTTTAAGATTCCTTAAAAGTTCTCTATGGTTGGATCCACAAAGACCACATATAATGTAATGCATTAGAATCCCGAAAAAAAAGAGTTTAATCTTCATAACTTCACACACCCATGTTTTAATCACAACGAGGTGAAGGTCTTGCATGGACATGGATTATATGCCATAGAATTAAACTTCCCATTAACATTGTTTAAATGTCATTGAGTTTTTATACTAATTCCTTTATTGTCATGTTAAATGGGATGGGATTGAGGGATGTTTGTATTCCTAATATAAATTAAGATGAGGTGCAACAGATGTAATTTTTGTGATAATGTTATGATGATGATGATGATGATTAACATATGAACTGTGCAAATGATATATTATATATTTGGATCACTTGAGA
>JZKD02S0179262.1:177564-212554 GCA_000966675.3 Picea glauca
GGTATAAACACGGCTGAAAGCAAGGACCTCTGAATCAGGAAGATAATCAAGCTCCACAACCAACAGGCTCATGATGAGACCCCCTTTCCCTTGGCCATGCAACCAAAGTTCACTTCCCTAGTGTGGTAACCAGATGATGTCAATGTCATGCTGTTAGGTACCCATGAACATAATAGGCTAGCTCGTGATGAAACCCCCTATCCTCTTGATTAGATCTTGTTTGTTATTTTTTTGGGTCCCTCTTGTTTCTTGCTGAGAGGCTTTTTATTTCCTTCTAGGGGATCCATGGGTGAAGCATCTCGAAGTTTCATTTTTAGGCTTTATCTTTTACCAACTTCTTTTACCTTCTGGGCCTTTAGCCCCTTCTTCCCACAAGATAAGGTGAAACCCCACAAACAAATCATCCTAATGCCCGGACAAGGGGAATGGGACAGATGAGAGGGATACAAGATGGAAGAGTGATGGTATGATGGGAGCGGACGATGGCTCTTCAAAAATCCTCCAATAGAAAACCAAAACCTATGGGTACAAGCTTGCTAGGGTGCCCAGTCAATCTCCCCAAACATGGTCAAGTGGGCCAATGTAATATCCAAGCAGTTGTCAGAAATAAAAGGAATTAGATACATACAGTTAAAGGTTATAATGATCAAAAGTGACACATACCATGATACCTGGACCAATTACCTCATGGAGAAAGATCCTTCACCGATACAAGACCAATCCGATGGTGATGGATGCTGCTACTGCTGACAAGATGAATCTGATGAAAGAAGAAAAGGATGCACCCTCCAGGGCCATGCTCAGGTCAATCCTACTCTCGGTACTCCATGTCTAGGACCTGTGGGCCTCAAGACATGATCTCCTAGATATCCCTCGAAATCGGGGATAACATATGGCTCCAACTCGGGGACATGTGCTCACCGTAGAGCACATGAGAACCTCAGCATATTTGGCATAACCTGCAGAACTGCTCAACTCGATAGGGGCATCATCAATAAAAATGGGGCGGTAATGCCACCCCAGCATGTATAGCTATATAAATAAAGAAATCATAAATGCAAATTTAAAGTGAAATACTTACTTGTACTTACCTGTTGGCTGGATGTTGGTGTAGTCAAACAACCAGTGAAGCCAATCCAGCAATGTCCCATGATACCTGCCTTTGTGCTTCATCATAAACCAAAATAGTGATAAATCAAGCACAAAAATTTCATGAGTTATAATGTATATCATATCATTGGAAATCTCAAAGTCTAACTCATGCAGGCGGGTGGGAGGGATAAAATCCTGCCAAGTCCATATCTGAGGAAAGTACTCAATTCACTTCAAGAAAGGGTCATGAAAAATGCAAGGTTCAGAAAACTGACTCAAAGGGCCTGCAAACTGGCTACCTAGGACATCCTCATGCTCTGAAGTCAAGGAAGGGATCGACAAAGATCTAGCAGACGACTGGAAAGCTATCAAGGGAAAGTCGAAAAATTGGGATAATTGACTAAAACTTGCAGTACCCAACCAAACCTTGGAGTCTAGGGTTTTCCTAAGAGGAAACTCAACATTAAAAATATACTTCCCAACTAAACCTTTAATGGAAAAGCACGGTAAAGTAATAACATGTAGTTGGAGAAAACGGTCATGAGAATCCTTCTTCAGGCAAACAATGTTTTTACTCCTATCAAAATTCAAGCATAGTGGCGGTTAATAGTCATTTTCATAGGGTAAATCTAATTTCTCGGAGGAGTGCTCATAAAAGTCCTCAAGGTAAGACCGAACATCATCAGGAAAATACTGTACTTGGTCAACCTTGGGTGTTTGTGGAGAGCCAGTAAAAATCTCATCTCCCTGTTGCTGCTAGTCAACAACTTGTTGTGATAATTGCAAAGGCAACACTCGGAGATGACTCTTTATGTCATAGATGGGATCCATATCATAACTAACTGCATCCCACCTTCGTCTCCCAACATGTATGAACTCGTCAAAATCAGCTATGTCAATATTAGTATCATAACATGGAGGAGTCAAAACATCCAATACTTCTGTACTCTCTGTGTCATAAGGTAAAGAACCACTAAAAGCTTGGAAGGGGGAATAATTCGCCTTTCTTAATCCTTCCTGTGAAAGAGCTTCCAGTATTTGGATAGTTTCATCAGGTGGAATATCTGCCTCTACATCTTCAGTCTTGAGACATAAGGGATCTAGCTTGTCCAAGGGTTCCATTTCTTCTTCACTCTTTGAGTCATAGAACAAGGTATCATCAAAAAACTTGAAAGGAAAATGACTTACCTCATTCTCTTCATCTTTTGCAGGAGGGACAGGATCTTGGAGAGCTTCATCAGACTGAGGAGCAGTTACTGGTGCTTCATCCTCATAACTCACGTCTCTAGTTATATCTTTTCTACATTCTATTGGATTATGGGAGAGGTCTTGCTCTTCTTCAAGGGGTTGATAATCGTCTTCATAAACCTCGTCTCTTGTATCCGAGGATTCTTGGTATTGACCATGATATGCTTTCCTGAGATATTCTACAATCTCAGTGGTGAATCCTTTGTGGTATAAGGCTACCATGAGGTTTTGAAGGACATTTTCATACGTTTGGAAATCTGGCTTAGTAAGGTCTATAAACCTACTGATGAGGTGTATGAAAGATGATATACCCTGTCCTTGCAACAACTCTTAAAACAATTTTATAAGTAGGATGGCAGAGTGAGTAAGAACAATTTTATAAGATCATCCTCTCCTCCCAACTTTATCTCACTCAAATACTCCAAAAAATTTACGATGTGAGGAGTTGGGAGCCCCAAAAACGTTGGAGAGTCATTTAGCCATTTTGTATCAAATAAATTTGGGTATCCATGAAAACTTCTGAAATCAATACTCGAATACATTTGTTCCCAGTGTTCCATGATCCTATAACTTGGAAATATCAAAGAAAGTAAGGTGGCACCCTAAGAAATATTAGTGGAGTCGCTAGATAATTTGCTTGAAACTATCAAAGGATAAGGGAAAAACACCCTAGTGGAGTTCCTAGGTAAGCTTGTAAGATAAATCTCTGAGGCAAGGCTTACCGAAAAGATTTTTTGTTTGAGGAGAATTGACTCAGTGTTCCTCGGCAGCGGCACCAAAATTTTATCGCACAGTTTGTAGCTAGATCAAATGGCTAGAAGATAGAGGCCAAACTAGCGTAATAGGAACCTACCCCACCCAATGTCACCATGGTCCACAATGTGGAAATTCTTTCTCTTTAGGGAGGTTAGGCCTAGGGGAGACGTCCACGGTAACCTGGGGTTTTGAAGAGGCTAAGGGATAAAGGTATAAGTAAAAGTCCCTCTTCATAGGTCACCACCAAGATCAAATAGTCGGGATAAACAACCAATAATGAAGTGTAGGCCCAAATGAGAACACCTGCTCGGAACAAAGAAACAACAAAACAATACATGCAGGCTATGATTCAATGGGTTAGTACTTCATACAACTATTTGATATCAATATATTAGAAATTATGACAATAGATATTGTCATTGACGAGATCAATGTTTATTAATATAACAATGGAACAATATCAATTCATCAATAAATATCAAGATGATGTAGCAAACAGTGTATCTAAACAATCCTTTACTCAATAAATGCTTCAAACCACCATATAATTGCCTATAAAGAGAAATTGTTGCGTCAAGATGGAATAACCAAGGATGACATCAGCCTTATTAGGGTTAGTAGTTAGTTAGGGTTTCAATTTATAAGAGTTTGAAAGTTTGTTTGACCACTATCACTTCAACGTTGGATACCTAAGATCAGTGCCTAAGGGTAAATGGAGTGAAATTAAGAGAGGATGCAAAGGTTGAAGGGAAAAGGCTAAGGACTAGAGGGAAGAGTTCTGAAGTGTTGCAATGGCAGGGCCCTAGAAACAAAACCCTAGGGGAAAAAGTCTCACTCCCGTGTTGCTTAAGCAAGGCCTTGTGCTCTTTCCTCCTTCCTTAGGTTTATCTTGGCAAAACGTCTAGCATAAAAGATAAATCAAGACATGAGAGTGAGGTGAGGGAGAGTGTTGCAAAGGCAAGGCCCTATCACCAAACCCTAGAAGCAGGACGGCCCTAGGTGTAGATAACCTAGGCTTGGGACATCTCCTCCTTCTTGAATTTTAAAAGGCACGGCTAGCATAGGGGAAGAATTAATAAGAGTGTAGCAACGACTAGGCTCTTCCTTCCTTCTTCAATGGCTGAGAATTTCTCTTTTATGGGACAAGAGACAATGAACTACTTGTGTGTTTGTCCCCTAGGGTTTTAAAATCAACAAAATTTATAATAAATTAAAGAATATAAGACTACAACCATTCAATTAAGAAGTTTTGCAGAAAAAACACTTACATATCATGATGAAAGAGAATTACAAACCCTCGTTGTAAACCTTCCTTCAAGAGAAATGCCAAAAATGCCAAGAAAAGCCTTCCTTCAACAAGTGTGCCTCACTCAAAAAGAAGAAATACCCAATTAGGGCACAAAAATCAGATCTCACTAGGAGAGTGAGTTGTGTGTTCTGACAAAATGAGGATAAAACTTTTCAATATATATTGTATCAATGACCTTTAATTAAATTTAGGTCATAAAAATTAGTCGACAAGGATTTAAACCAAAATCATATTGTTTTTACATTAAAATGTCAAATTAAATCCCTAACTGAGTTGTAATAAAGGTAAAATCCCCTTCAAGGGAGGCACTAGCCCCTTTTAGGGCAAATGAGACATCCAGGAGAAAAACGTTAGCCCCCTAGGGGCTTCTCCAACATGCCACATGTGCCACTATTGCCCAGTCTACCTCCAAGAATGACCATCTAGCTGGGTGACATCATGGTAAGGCTGGGAGCACTCTGAGCCTTCCAAGGCCAACGTTCCACTGAAAAGGGGTCATTCCCCCTAGGTCAAGCTCTGCTAAAGTGCCTCTGGTGAAACGTCCTCTTCTTCTCCTGTGAAAAACCTCAGTCAAACACTATCCTGTCTCTGCCCCTCTGATAGGGTCTCAACAACCATCTAATGGGCTCTTCCACCCCATGAATTTTGGAACTAAACATCTCCCCATGTGTACCGGTCCAAATGGTACCTATTCGTCGGGCATGGTCCTGCACATCAAAAACTATGCCCTCCATGGGCTCATTAGTCATAGGGATCATAACAATGTTAATCACATTTCATCATTAATATTATCAAACATATGCATAAAAATCCTGATATATCATTCAACACCTCAAAGACATTACAAAAACCTACAATACAAGATCGAGAAAAAGGACAAGATACCCTATTGGGCTAGTATCCATAAGGAAATGAAAGTTTTCAAGGGGTTTCATCCAAGCCATGAAAACAAGGTGAAGTGGTTTAAGGGATGTCCAGACATACGGGTAGAGTGAGAGCCAAGGATGCATGATATTACCTGTGGGTTCCTTTGTAGAAGGCAAGTTGTACCTGTCATGGATGCAATTTTTTCCAAGCCCCTTTTTCCTTTATTCATTTCTTTATTTGATTTTTCTTCTTCTTTTTCTTTTTATTCAAGGGCTAATGAGAAGACACTGCCTTGGCATGGTGACCAGAGCTAACAGTGTTACCCACAAGTACTTTCACGATGATGATAAGGTTAGCTCGTGATGAGACCCCCTTTCCCTTGGCCATGCAACCAAAGGTCACTAGCTTGGCATGGTAACCAGATGATGGCAATGCCATGTTGTTAGGTACCCATGAATAGAATAGGCTGGCTCGTGATGAGACCCCATATTCTCTTAATTAGGTCTTGTTTGTTATTTTTTCGGGTCCCTCTTGTTTCTTGCTGAGAGGATTTTTATTGTCTTCTCGATGATCCCTGGGCGAAGCATCTCGAGGTTTCATTTTTAGGCTTTATCGTTTACCAACTTCTTTTACCTTTTGGGCCTTTATCCCCTTCTTCCCACGAGATAAGGTGAAACACCACAAACAGATCATCCTAATGCCCAAACAAGGGGAATCAGACAGATGAGCGGGATACAAGATGGAAGAGTGGTGGTATGATGGGAGCGGATGATGGCTCTTCAGAAATCCCCCAGTGAAAAACCAAAACCTATGGGTACAGGCTTGCTAGGTCACCGAGTCAATCTTCCCAAGCATGGTCAAGTGGGATAATGTAAGATCCAAGCAGTTGTCATAAATAAAAGGAATTATATGCATACATTTAAAGGTTATAATTATCAAAAGTGACACATACCGTGATACCTGAACCAATTACCTCATGGATCAATAGCCTTCCCCAATACAAGACCAAGCCGATGGTGATGGATGTTTCTAATACTGACAAGATGAATCCGATGAAAGAAGAAAAGGATGCGCCCTCCAAGGGCATGCTCAGGTCAATATTGCTCTCGGTACTCCATGTCTAGGACCTGTGGGCCTCAAGACATGATCTCCTAGTTATCCCTAGAAATCGGGGATAACAAGTCTCATTCAGATTCTCGCTGAAATAGGCAATAGGTTGATTGTCATGACTCATAACTGCTCCTATTGCAACTCTACTTGTGTCACATCTTACCTGAAATGTCTTCCCAAAATTCGACAAGACCAGAATTGGTCATTCTGTTATCTTCTCCTTCAGTATATTCAAGCTCCTTTCGGCCTCCTCTGTCCATTTAAAATACTTGTGCCACTTATTTACTGTATCCATCATGGGTGCACAAATCCCACTGAAGCCTCTAATGAACTTCTTATAGAATCTTGCTAATCCATGGAATCTCCTTACCTCGAACATGCTTCTTGGTGACAACCATTCTCTGATCGCTTTCACCTTCTCTGGATCCATCTTCAGTTCATTCGAAGAGATCACGAAGCCCAAATAAATGAGTTATGTCTTCATAAAAGAGGACTTCTGCAAATTGATCAACAAATTCTCCTATTGTATCCTCCTCATTACTAGCATTAGGTGTCTCAAATGCTCCTCTTTAGTCTTTCTAAAAATCAGTATATTCTCCAGATATACAACCACGAACTTACCAATGAAATATTTTAGAATTTTGTTCATTATCCCCATAAAAGTGCTTGGGGCATTCGTTGAGCTAAATGGCATAACCAACCACTCATATAGACCTTCATTCGTCTTAAAGGTTGTTTTCCATTGATCACCTTCTCTCATCCTGATCTGGTGATATCCACTTTTCAGATCTATCTTAGAAAATAAATTTGCTCCACTTAAGCAATCCATTAAGTCATCCATTCTCGGTAAAGGAAATATGTACTTGATGGTGATCTTGTTGATGGCTCTCGAGTCTGTGCACATTCTCCATCCTCCATCTTTATTTTGGATTAACACAGTTGGTACTGTGCATGGGCTCAAACGTTCTCTAACCAAACTCTTATCCAACAATTCTTGGTCTTGGTTCTTCACCTCCTCATTTTCTCGAGGTGTTAATCTGTATGCTGCTTTGTTTGGCAAGCTTTCTCCTGGAATCAATTTGATATGATGATTGATACTCCTGATGGGGGACAATGAGTTTGGCAGCTCATCCACCACTGTATCAACAAAATTATCTAGAAGCTCCTGAACTTCTTTAGGAAAATCATCCATTGACATACTCATAAGGATGACTCTGGGCTTCCTCACCATAGTGAATTGCATCTCTTATTCTTCCTTGACTTCTTCCAAGAGTTCCTTCCCACTCATGAGAAGTATGCTTGTGTTGGCTTCCTCTTTCGCTCTCTTCTCCTCCATTGGCAACAACATATGCGTCCTACCATTCTTCTCCAATGTATATGTATTCTTCCTTCCATCATGAATGACATTTATGTCAAACTGCCATGGTCTTTCCAAAAAAAGCATACGTCCATGGGAATTACATCACATAGGATTTCATCTTTATATCCTCCTATTTTAATTTCAACCAGGCATTATTTAGTGATCATTACCTGGCATCCTTTTTTCATCCATGAGACTTTGTATGGCCTTGGATGTGCAGTTGTCTTCAACTCCAATTTCTCCACCATCTCTATGGATACTAGGTTGTCAGTACTACCACTATCAATGATCACCTTGCATACTTTATCCTTAGTCTTGCAAGTTGTCCTGAAGAGATTGTTTCTCTACACTAGCTTTTCAATTTCTGCCTCTGGTTTCAAGAGAACTTTTCTCAACATTAGAGATGCTCCATCCTCTGCTCCTTCTGCCTCAACATATTTTCATTGTGCTTCTGAAATGTGAGATTTTCCTCCTTACTTCTTATTCTTAGGACATTCCCAAGACATGTGCCCTATCTTTCCATAGTTATAGAACCTTACTCCTCCTCTACCTCTTCCTCTAGAAGAGTTTCTTCCACCACTCTATCTCCCTCATGAAATTCCTCGTTCTGAGTGATTGTGTGGTTTCTCAACCTCGTCCTTAGACTGATGTGCTCTGTCATAGTTAAATCCCTTGCTTTTGCTTGGGATCAAGCCTTTACCTCTTCCTCACTGGTTTTGTTTTCTGGTCAACTTCTTCTCTGCCTTTAATGCAAATTGATAAGAATATTCCACAGTTCTCACTGACATCATGCTAAGCACGTCCTGGATCTCATATCTCAAGCCATTTATATAATTGGTGACTCTTTCTTCGTCTCTCTCCCTTTGTCCAATTCTGATGTTCATCCGGTAGAATTCCTCGTTGTTCTCCTTGATTGTCATCCATTTCTATCTCAAGTTATGTAGCTTCCTGAATAGATTGATCTAGTAGTCTTTGGGTATGAAATTAGCCTTTAGTTTGGCTACCATCCTATCCCAACTCTTTATCCTTTGTTTTCCTTTACTTATCCTCTCAGCATGTAGTTCGTCCCACCACAATGTTGCATGCCCTTTTAGCCTGGTGACTGCCTGCTTCACCTTCTTCTCCTCATCGACATCTTCATAGTCGAACTATTTGTTCATGGACCTTATCCAGTCCAATAGTTCTTCAACATCTATATTTACCTCATACATGGGGACCTCTATCTTATATCTGCCTCCCAATCTGGCAATTGCTCTCAACAAACGTTCTTCTGCAGCATCCTCTCCTGTAGCTTATTCAACCTCAACCTCTTCACTTTCTGCATCACTGACATCCACAATGTCAGGTGCTCTTCTCTGTGTTGCTTCCATTGTTTCCAATCGAGCACGAAGCTCTCGTATCTCCTTCTCTACAACACGGTTGGCTAAAGGCGGCTCTCGTCTTCTTGGTGGAATTATGTCGACTATCTATCACACACAGAGTACAGCTCCAAGTTCTCTATCTCCTTCTTTTATTCCTTCGCCTGAATTCTACAGAAGAAAAACTGAGGCTCTGATACCACCTGATGCAGACCCCATATCCCTCCTCAGGGTTGCAAGACCGCCCGGTCAGGATCTTCTAGTTCGAGAGCCGAAATGGCTCTTCTAGTTCCAAAATGGAACCCTTCGAATGAACACACAGGTCCCCCACAAATGCTCAGTTTGATTTTCCAGGCGCCAAGAGTGATCTCCCACAACACACGACCAAGAGTTGTGACCTTGCACAAAGCCAAAAAGGGTGCTTCTCGTGGACCGAAACTTCACAAGTCAATTGTCCCATCCCTTTGTCCTTTGAACTCCCGGTTGCCAAATTACCAAAATATCGGGGACCAGGACTTCACAAGTCAAGCATCCTATCCCTTCGTCCTTCAAACCCCCGATTGCTGGAATGTCGAAATATCGTGGATCAAGACTTCAAAAGTCAAGAGTCTCGTCCATTTGTCCTTCGAACCCCTGGTTGCTGAAATGCCGAAAAGTCCCAGCA
Organism: Picea glauca; assembly: GCA_000966675.3. Lineage (NCBI taxonomy): Eukaryota > Viridiplantae > Streptophyta > Pinopsida > Pinales > Pinaceae > Picea > Picea glauca. Next base: position 187,329 of record JZKD02S0179262.1, read on the forward strand.
CCTATTCCTTCAAGTTTCCACATTTCGTGAAATCAAAATGCAAGGGATATCTCTGTTCCATGGAATCCCTTGTTGTCAGAATGCTGAAATGTCCCAGTGCCTATTCTTTCGGGTTTTTGCATTTTGCGAAATCTGGGTGCAAGGGATCTCACTGCTCCTTAGAATCCCCAGTTGTCGGAATGTCGAAATTTCCCAGCACCTATTCTTTTGGGTTTTCGCATTTCACGAAATATAGGTGCAATGGATATCTATGCTCTTTGGAATCCCCGGTTGCCGATATGCCAAAATGTCGAAACGTCGAAATGCTTTGGACGTCAAAAATCCCTCATTGCTAACCTCCTCGCAGCTCCACATTATCTAATGGATGGCAGGGTTTCAACATTTCTCCTCAAGGAATCTCCACCATCCGTTCATATCTTTGGGATATCCCCTCCCGGATCTATGCAGTGTTAAAGCCTGTGCTTCTCCCTCCAATTTGATGGTCTGTGGGATCTTCCACTGCAATCCAATGCTCAATGACGTTCTTCCTCCTGAGCTTTTACTCACTTCATACTTAGAATATTTTCTAATTCTTTGAAGACTCGGTCTTCGCTTCTTCCAGGGAATGAGTTCCTGGATCTTGATAACACTTTCCGAAGCGTTATCCCTCCTGAGCTTTGTCTGGTTTAGACTTTGATTTCTCGTGCACTCCTTGCATCTGAGGGATTTTGATAACTCATATCCACAGTATTTCTCACTGAGAAATTCCTCTTGATTTCCTTATGTTCCTCTCTGGCTCGATGCACACCTTGCAGAGCTTCCAATGAAGAGAAACAATTGAAACTGGAAAAACTCACAGTTCCATCCACTTGTTCATGTAAACAGAAAATGACAAGAAAATGCCCATAGTCCACACACCATACATTCGGATCAATTTTCCATTCTGTTAATTCACAAGTGCCCAATGGATACATAATAAATTCAAAATTACAGTAACTCAAAAAATTGAGATCTCCTGCTTACTCGCAGTTCTCTCTTACAACTAATCTCTCTCTGTATTGCATCTCTCCCTAACTAGGTGTACAAACTTCTACATAACTCCAAAATGTTTCCAGGGTTTCCCTTGGCTACTTGCCTACTCTAAAATTCATCCTACACTATCTTAGTTCAGTTGCATTCTAGAGCCAAAGTGAAACTCTAGCTTTGTTTACAATTTCAAAACTTTCCTCAAAGGGTAAAATTCGACATCGGTTCAAGCATGCCTCCAAAGGTGAATTCTGACATTGATTGGAGGTGGATTCTGAAATTGGTTGTAACTGCCCATGTTGAAATTCTGGAAGAACTCTCACATGTTGAGTGGTCCCGCCTCTGTGTGCTTGCCAACGATGCTCTTGCATCACTGATGCAATAATAAGAGAATCTTTGGAGGATTTTTGGAAGATCTATAAGTATTTTGGTTCTTACAACACATGAGGTAAATTTGTTTCAATTTGATATGATGGTTGCATGAATGGATCTTAGGTAAAGTATTTTATTTGAGTAGATCTTACAAAGAGTAGTCTTTTAGATCTATATATGTGGTTAGCTAGACAGGGTGCAAGTATTTCACTTTATTAGTTTAACCCTCCATATTATCCATTGTACGCATGCTATTGTGTTAAGTTTTGCAGGTTGAACTTCAAGGGTTTCATTAGAAGTGCCTTGAACAAAAGTCTATTCTTTGAGACACACATACACTCCAAGAAATATTCTTCTATTTCTCTTTCTCTTTATATTTTTGTTGCAATCCATATTTCAGCTAGCATAATATAGTCTTATGGTCATCATAATATAATTTTTTCATAAAAATTTTCAAGTAAAAGTTTTTCCCTAAAAAAGCAAAAATTTTCTTCATTTGTATTGTTGTTTGTAACATTTCTAGCAAGCATAGCTTGCCGGCTTTTGCAGGTTCAAATCTGGTTGAGAGGGGTTTTGGCTATCCAAAGGCATCCACACAACACTCAAATACCCCCAAAGGGAGTGGTAGCTATTTCTCAACCTTCCTTCTTCATTTTCTAAGTATTTTTGTCATTTTTTCTCCCTTTTTCTTCCTTATAGTAGCTCGTAGTTGTGGGAGAAGGAGTGGTATGGCCTCCTCCCATGTGTGAGCTCTTGGGTAGTTTAGATCTAGCCTAGATCTTTCTTTACTTGATTTTTTTTTCCCTTTTTGAGCTAGGACGTGAGGGTTTGTGAGATAAAGGGTATCTCCCAAACCCTAGGACGTGGGGATTAGGTTGTTGCTTGGTTTGCTTGTTTCTTCTTCCCTTTGCTTGCTTCTTGCTTCTATCTCTTGCTTTCTTGTCTCTCTTTTCCTCAATAATTTCTAATTAAGAAAGCTAAAGTTAATTGACTACCTATTTGGGAGAGGAATATCCCAAAAGGTTAGGCCAGGGTTTTAACATGTGATTATGATCTAAATGCTTAATGTTATAATTGTTCTAGATCTAGATATAATACACTTAATAAGTCTTTATCTTAAGCCTATTGGGCCTCATAATCAACTTAACTAGATCTCATGCATGCTTAGTTTACTTCAAAGTTAAATATTTCTTTTACATGCTTAGATCTATAATCTTTAATGTTTAAGTTGCTTAAATAAGTGGATGGTGTTATTCTTTATTTCATAGATCTCTTTAAGACCATTTTCCATATGCTCTAAATAACATAATTTATAAGTTGATAAGTAGGCACACTTAAATATTTTTCTTCCTCATACTTAATACTCATGTCTTAATGCTCTTGAACACAACACAAGTGTGATTTGCTTCTCTTCTATTGGTTGACAAGTTGCTCTTTCCCTTGCTATTTTTTTCAAGCTATCTAATTGTGCGATCAAGTGACATATGCATGTGTTAATTCTCTTAATCTCATAACTAAATCAACACATTTTAAAGGCTAAAGTGAGTTTCGGCCAAGTCACTAAATCACTCTTTAAAAGTGTCATAAAACTCTTAAAACACTCTAAAACACTCCCAAAATTCTACCTAATTCATATAATAACTTAATAGACTCTTTAGGCTACCTTAGACCACCATCTTCACCATCTAAAATGGGACTTGAGGAATGCAACGGAGGGTGTAGGCAGGGGACTGTCTCACAGGGCACAAGATTTGTCCTTTCTGGGAGTACTCTTGTCTTAGGATTGACTGAGAAAGCTAGGGTTAGCCTCGTTGCTATACTGTCTTGAGAATCCAACAGTTATTTGGCAATAGGGGGAGGAGGCTTTGGTGAAATCTTAATAAAAGTAACTAAAACTTAATAATTTTAAGGAAGCTTAATAATTCAACCTTGGCCTCAATTTAATAAATACTTTGAAGGTTTAATAACTAAGAGTGGGTCTTCTTCATATTCATAATACTTGTTCTTAAAACTCTTAAATCTTCTTTGATGATGTATTGATGATGTATTGATGATGATCTCATAGATGTAGTATGATGCTTTGATCTTCTTGTATTCTGCACACATAATAAGTAAAGTGGTTAGCTTGTTTGTTGTATTCTAGCATCTTCTAATTGTAAATCTTGTATATAGTGTTTATTTGATTAAGTTATTCTTTTGTAAGTAATATTTTAATCATACTTGTAAAGAAACCCCCTTTTAACTTTAGTTGACCCCTTTCCCGATTCTAGGCACTAGTCTTAGATGCCCTAGGAAAATGTCTTACTTAACATACTAACACTTGCATCTTGCATTGTTACTTGTTCATCTTAGGATTAGAATCCCTAAGCCTTAACAAATTAAAACTAACTCCTAGAACTTAACTCTAAAACTAATCTAGAAACTAGGGACTACCTCCCTTGGCTTCCCTAGGAGTGAGCCTAGACAGAAAAGGTTCTGGTCAAAGTGACAGCGTGGGCTGTGAACATAGGCATTGTGCCTCTAAGGACAGACTAAGTGAGTCAGACTTAGCTCACATTTGAAAGTGTGTATTAGGACGACAACATATTTGGCACCGTTGTCGGGGATAAGCCATTTATCCTTGGTCTTAACGACTTTAACTTGATTCTTTAAGAACCAATTAATAAGTTTTTCATCCCTTAAAATTCTTTGAACCTATGATTGGTTAGCTTTGTGTGATTCTTTTCTAAGTGGCGACTCCATTGAAAAAATCTAGCAAGTATACTACTAGGATCACTTCACAAGGAGTGGTTTATGATTTTCTCGAACCTAAAAAGGTTTATAGGAGAAGACTAAATCGCTTAGCTCCTAGGAGACTACTTGAAATTCCTAGGGAGGAAGCACTCAATGATATCCAATTCTTGTTCCAAACTAATAACCAACCAACTGTTAATATTCCCACTAATAATCCTAACATTGTAATGCCTACCTTTTCTATTCCTTTGAACTTTGCAGCAATTTACGGTGCCCCTCATGTTGTTCCCGAGAAATCCATTGATAAATTGCCTATCTTCCACGTGAACAATGTTATAAGTGCCAACTCTCACATCTCAAGTTTTAGTAGGTGTGTGTTGAAGTATTGTGGAGGTCATGATGAAGAAGATGTAAAAATGAACGTGTTTGCCTTTTCTTTGGAAGGAAGTGTTGTCGAATGGTTTGAAGACTTTCCTGCAAATAATTTTAGCACCCTTAATGAAATATTGGGTGATTTCAAAAAGAGATGGGGTGATCAGAAAGAACATAGGTTTCAGTTGGGTGCACTTACCACTAGCCACAAGAAAAAAAATGAAACAATGGTAGAGTTTAACACTAAGTTTAATGGCTTGGTAAAGAGCCTTCATCAATATGCCAAGCCTCTGGATGCTACAATTTTGATTTATTATATTGAGGATTTTGAAGGTGAAATGAGGTATGCCTTAAGGGATAAGGATCCTCAAACTTTACCAGCGGCTCAAGAAACAACTATAAAAAATGAACAGAATATGCTTGAGGCTAGGAAGTCCAACATTCCTAGTTTCAACAAAGGTTCTCCTTCTAAAGTTAATGATGAAAAGAAGAAGAAGGAGGAGGGTCAAGGATTATCAAGTGATGATATTAAATAATTGACTCAGTTAATTAAGCAAATGGAAGTTAGCCATACCAATCAAATCAATGCTCTGAAAAATAGATTGATCACAATGGAGAGGTCCAATAGTAATACACAACAGCATAATCCAAATGACAAGTGGCCAAGAAGACCTCCTCAGAATGATCAAAGACCACCTAATCCTTTTGAATCTACCAACTTGGTAGAACATCGCTCTATACCTTATTGTAGACCTTGTGGTGAGTTTCAAGAGGAATTGACTTCTCTAGTTTACCTTGAAGAGTGTGAAAATGAATATGGAAACCAAGAAAATGAACAAGTTAATATGTGTAATGAAAGATATTATGGTGGCATGTATGATTGGATGGATGTTAATGATTATGGAAGCAGAGGAAACTTTATGAATGGAAATATTGATAAAGCTATAGAAAAGTATGGGCCCAAGCCCACTCCCCAACAAGTTGTAGAAATGGCTAAATATAGAGGCATAACATACCAAAGGAATGGAAATAAAGGTCAGGATAAAAGTCAAACCAGTGTTCCCATGGTATCATCAACCCCTCCTAAGTATAATGTGTCTATTAATGCAGACTTAAATCTTGACTTAGGGGGTTGGTTGAGTAATGAAAAGATGTTAGTGCCAGTATCAGAAATTATGAAGATTACTTCATAGAAGGAAAAGCTACTTAAATCCATAGATGAGCCTCCTAAAGTTGTTGTTGAGAAACAACCAGCCATGGCTTACCATGATGCACCAGTTATTCTACAGAATTGGGATAGGAAAAATGAAAAGAATTTGCCTTTCTACCTTTCCTTACTTGTGAACGACAAAGTGTTACACAATTGCATGCTATATTCAGGAGCAAGCTCAAATTTTATTACTAATAACGTGATGGAACAGTTAAATTTAAGAATATAAAGACCTTACCACAACATTTTTGCCTTGGATAGTCAAACGATAGAAGTGCATGGATTGATTAAAGGTTTGCAAGTACACTTAGTAGTTTTTCTGAATATCATGTTTGAAATGGATATTGTGGTTATTGATGTTCCAGATGTTTGGGGAATGTTATTGAATAGAAAAGAAGTTGCAGATTTGGGTGGTAGTCTACAAATGGACTTATCTTATGCTACGCTACCTACCCCAAATGTAAGTACTATTAAGTTAAATAGGGAAGTGTATAGAAAGTATCATGTTGAAGATCCCAAGAATCCTAGGAATGAATTAACATGGACTGATGAAGGTCTTTGGTATGTATGCCATCTTGTCTAATTCCATTGTGCCTTTTGAAGAAACAGTTAAAGATAATGAATTAGACAAGGTGTGGTATATGAACTTTGATGGTGCCTTTTCTAGAGCAAGAAAAGGTGTTGGTATTGTTCTTCAAGCTCCAAATGGTGAAGTGTTGAAATTTTTTTATAGATTGGAGTTTGATGCAACTAATAATGTGGTTGAGTATGAGGCATTTCTCCTTGGTTTGGAACTTTTCAAAGATAGAGGTGTGAAATGTCTAAATATCAAAGGGAATTCAGACTTGGTCATACAACAATTAAAGAACAAGTTTGCTTGCAATTCGAAAAGATTAAAAGGATATAGGAATGCAATTTTAGACTCACTAAATGATCTAGATGCTTTCAACTTAATTGCTATTCCTAGAGAATGAAATTCAAAGGAAGACGATCTTGCAATAGCTACTTCCACACTTCAACTTCCAGATGTTTTGACGAATGAGAATATTTCAGTGGAAGTAATTTTTCGGCCCTTGTTATAACCCTAATTTGCACCAGACATGCTTACCTGGCATCAGGCCATCTCAGATTCCTTCTTTTCCAAAACACTCCTGAACAACTCTTCCTAAAAACTCCTTTTATAAAGGCCCACGTGCCCTGCTCCATTACTGCATGCTTGTACACACTAGTTGACCCAAGACAGCCCACATGTACCTACAAAAGCACGGAAAAATGAAAGTTGTTGACGGAACACACAACTTTGGGTAAGCTAACTAAACCTTTCGGCCATGCATGGCAAAAAATTCAACCAAATACCTAGTTTCTTCTAGCCTATAAAAGAAGGCTTTGGGGTCCCATTTGGAGAAGGAGAATCATAATAAATAAACTATACCTGATTAAGCATTCCCTTTGTCCCAACCTTTAGCCATCCTTGTGCACAGATAAGTATAGAGCAAAGAAGTTGGAAGACACTGGGAGAAGAGCCGAGAACCAGGATCAAGGAGCAGTAGCTGACTTTATCATTGTAAGGTATCATTGTGAAGTTAATAAAATAATTTATTTTCCCATCCCAGAATATGAGATTGTCATTATTGGAATATTGATTATATGATTGATTAAATCTCTAACCTATTAGTTCATAGATCAAATGCATGTGGAGTTCTTTGTTTGTCTTTGGTGAATGTAGGTCAACATTGGGAAGAGAGTTGCAGTCAAAGAATGACCAAGTGTGAAAAGGGATCGACATCAAACACGAAAAATAAGGTACGTCAACTTAATCTCTTGAGCCTTGTATTTACATATGAGTAATGGGGGTTTAGGCATGGGATGATGGTAAAAAGTAAGAATCTTTAGGTCATTTTTGGATGCATGATAAATTCCTTAGTGCTAGTCCATAGGAGGGATTTCCCACCCACAAAACCCTCAGTTCCTAATAATATAGATCATTGGCAGGTTTTTGATGATGACAAACAGATGATTAAATTTTTGACCCACATGCATGAATTTTCAGATTTGGACATCAGCATTAAAGAGGAGGGTTGTAATTATACAGGAAATGATAATGAATTGAAAACACCCCCTAGACGAGTTGTGTCCTTGGAAAGGGACTTTGACATATAGGATGATCACAGACAAAAAGAAGAATTAAAGAAAAAGCTATATGACCACTTGGAAATTAACATTGGAACAAGTGAAGAGCCTAGGATGGTAAAAATAGGCAAGACTAACCCTATAGAGGAAAGGATTCAAATTGTTGAGTTATTAAAAGAGTATAGGGATGTATTGGATTTCAGTTATGATGAGCTCAAATTCTATAGGGAGGATGTGATTCAACATGTGATTTCTCTCAAGGAAGAAATTAAGCCCTTCAGACAAAAGTTGAGACAGTTAAATCCCAAGTTAGTTCCTTTGGTCCAATAGGAGTTACAGAAAATGTTAGAGGCAGACATCATTGCTCAAAATAGACATTCTTCATGGTTCTCAAACTTGGTTGTTGCTAGGAAGAAGAAAGGAAAGATCAAAATATGTATTGACTTCAAGAATTTAAACATTTCTTGCATAAAAGACAATTACCCGCTACCCAAGATGGAAACTTTACTTCAATGGGTTATAGGTTCAGGAATGATTTCCATTCTTGATGGTTTCTTAGGTTATAATTAGATCATACTTAAAGAAGAAGATAGACATAAAACTACTTTTACTACTCCATGGGGAACTTTTGAATATCTCATAATGCCATTTGGTTTATCAAATGCGGGAGCGACTTTTCATAGAGCTATGGATTATGATTTCAGGGGGTTGATTGGTAAACTGATTGAAATATATCAATATAATCTAACAGTCTTTTCTAAGGATGGAAAACTCATATTAATCACCTTAGGCAAGTTTTGGACAGATGTAGAGAGTTTGGAATTTCTCTAAATCCTGCTAAGTCAGTCTTTGGGGTGACTGGAGGTAAATTATTAGGCCACATAATCACTAAATATGGGGTTAAGATAGGCCCAGAGAGAGTTGAAGCCATCAGTAAAGTTCCTTTGCCATGTCAAAGAAATCTCTCCAATCCTTCTTAGTTCAAACCAATTTTGTCCATAGGTTCACTCCCAACTATGCTGAAATCATGAAACCTATATATAAGCTACTTAAGAATGATTTAAAGTTTGAATGGAATGATGAAAGTAAACGAGATTTTGAACATATTAAGACTGCCATATGTGAAGCTTCGGTCCTTATTAACCCAAACTATGAGAAGAACTTTCAGATTTTCTCTTTTTCTTCTGAAGACACAATTGCTAGTGTGTTGCTTTAGAAAAATGATCAAGGCCATGATCATCCTATTGCATATATGAGTAGGGCCTTGAAAAATTCATAATTAAAGTATCCCATGTTTAAGAACCAGGATTATTCCCTAGTCAAATCACTCAAACATTTTAGAGTCTTCATCAGATATTCCAAGGTGATTAGTTATGTTCCTAATTCTGCAGTTAAAGATGTTTTATCTCAGGTGGAAGGATTAGACTCAAGGGGTAGATGGATTGCTAAGATCCAAGAGTATGATTTGGAAATTAAGCCAAAAAAAATTTATTAAGGGTCAAGGCCTTGCTAAAATGTTGACAAAAAGTAATGAGAAGGCCTTGGATATGGTTAACCAAATCAATAATGAAGATTGGCATCCTAACTTACTAAAGCTTGAATAGGTGGAATGGTACAAAGACATTATATTTTATCTCAAAAATCTAACTTGTCCAAACCATCTAGTAGGACATAAGAAAAGGGATTTAAGGTTGAAATCTTCCAAGTATTTCCTTACTAGAGATGGATTAGGATGGAAAAATTCTGATGGGGTTATTCTTAGATGTGTGGATGACATTAAGTCAAAGAAACTAATGGATGAATTCCATGGAGGTTTTTGTGGCAGACACTTTGCTGCTAAAACTACTACCCACAGAATCATTAGAGAAGGATATTATTGGCCCACTATATTTTCAAATGTCCATCAATTTGTTCAGAAATGTGCGCCATGTCAGATTTTCACAGGAAAGCAGAAATTAGAAGCACTCCCTTTGCAACCAGTGGTGGTTGAAGCATTTTTTCAGCAGTGGGGTTTGGACTTCATCGGGAAGTTTAATGATAACTCAAGTAATGGTTATTCATGGGTTCTAATAGCTACAGATTACTTTACAAAATGGGTTGAATCCATCCCAACAAAGTCAGCAACTAAAAAGGTAGTGATGGATTTCCTTGAAGACAGAACCATAACTAGATTTGGGGTTCCATCAAAGATAGTTACAGATAATGCAAAGGCCTTTCGTTCCACCCAGATGTCATATTTTTTCTTCAAGTATGGTATTATCTTGCCACATGCATCAGATTAATATCACCAAGGAAATGGTCAAGGTGAATCAAGTAATAAAAACTTAATAACCATTGTTAAGAAAATAGTCGGTGAAAATAAGAAATCTTAGGATAGTAAAATCAAACATGCATTATGGGCCGATAGAATAACAAAGAAAGCAGCTACTAGAAAGATTCCTTTTGAGTTAGTGTATGGTTTTGAGGCTAGGTTGCTAGTGCATCTTAGACTTCCTACTTATGGGTCAGTTGAGGATGTTTCCACAGAGCAGGATGCAGTTCAGAATAGGGTCAATCAGATCATTGAGTTAGATGAAATCAGACGAAAGGCTTATGATCAGAATTGCAGAAGTTAGAGTAAGATAAAGAAAGCTTTTGACAGGTCAGCTAGACACAGGGATTTCATGATTGGGGATACATTTTTTTTATGGGATAAAGGAAGAGAGAAACTAGGGAAATACGAGAAATTTGACGGTTTATGGTTAGGGCCATATTTGATCAAAGAAATAGCAGTGCCAAATTCTTTTCATCTCAACCATTTGGATGGTGTGCCCATTAACATTCCAAGGAATAGGCAACAACTCAAACTTTTCTTTAGATGCAAGGAAACTTGGTGTCCATAGGGACACCCTCTGTAACGTATCTCTAACCCTTTTCCTTGTATTTCATTTTTGTATTATTTCATTCATTATGTAAATCTGTACTTAGACATTTTTTTGTATCATATATTTCATTTGTTGTAAAATTATGATGAGCCAGATGTTGATCACCTTTCCAAAACTGGTGGTCAACACCATGTTCCATGAAGATATGCATCATCAGATGAAAATTTGTTGAAGACTTTGGTTCTACAGGGCATGTTTGGCCCCATCACTTCTTTTTGTAATTGCAATTTCCGCACCCCTGTGTGGGTTAATAATGTAATAGGTATGCATGAGTCATGTCTAGTTCAGTTACCTTGGGATCGTTTCAATGGGAGAGTTCCTTTCACCGAGGGGTTTTTATCCTTAGTTTATCTATTGGGATTTTCAGCCTTGTTGATTTCCCTTGAGTTTTCCCCTCACACTTGCAAAAATTCCTCCAAAGTGGTGAACGACGTTCTAGTGGGTTTATATTTTGGTAACTATTATAGGTAATCATTATAAATGACCATGCAAGACATATTATAGAGTCTTGTGGAATTCCATAGAGTCTAAGTTACTTTTTTTAATTAATTAATTTTTAATTAAATTTCCCTAAGTTTGGAGGTTTAATTATTTAATTAATAAATTAATTTTGAGAAATAATTGTAACAACTAGGTCCTTGGACTTTTTATAGGGGTATTTGTTCTCAAAATAAATGGAATAGCACCCCCCACATCCATGGACCAAGTTTCATCTCATTCGGACAACTTTAGCCATGGGTTTGTCCACCCGGAGTGTCAGTCAGTCTAAAACAAAAATTTTAATTGCTAAAGTCCAAACATGGCAAAATTTTAAATTTGTAATAATGCGTTAGAAGGATTTAAAATGATGAAATAAGGTTATATAGAGACTCCTTAAGCATAACCTAACCACTCAAACTTGTTTCAACCCTTTAAACACCCTTACCCCCTCACCACACTCAAACGTTATGCCCCCATAGGGGATTGACATTTTTCCTTGGTGGAGGATGTTGTGACTTAGATGGGGCCCCCTCTCATGTGATTTACCTCCCTCTAGCCTCCAAATCATCTATTAAGGTGATCCCACTCCCGTTTCCTAATTCATTCACTCACATTCTTTGTGTTCCTCCCCAAGTGATGTGCCCTCCAAGAGGAGTTATGGCCCCCTCCATCTAGAAACTCCCCAAATAATATTTTTTTAATTATTTGAGACCTCTCACCTTCCTTGGCATAAATCCCAAGGCCTTCCTCACCTCTTTTCTTGATCCCAACACTCCCCTCACCTTCTACACCCTAGATCTACTATCTAAACCCTAGATGGTGCACCCTACCCTAGATATCTCCTCTTTTGCTTGGTGTTGGACACTTGGCATAGATCCAAGAGAGGTAGGTTTTCCTCTCCAAGTACAAATAGGTCTCTTTACTCACTCCCAACATACCATATCTTGAGCCAGTGTTATGCTAGTTGATTTTCCACTCTCTCTCTCTCTCTCTCTCTCTCTCTCTCTCTCTCTCTATTCCATCCATTTTCATTTTTCTTCTCTTAGGGTTTTGGAGCAGGTATTTCTCCAAGATCCCATTTCCTGATGCAATAATAAAATAAGCTTTGGAGGATTTTGGGAAGAGATATAAGTATTTTGGTTCTTATAACACATGAGGTAAATTTGTTTCAATTTGATATGATGGTTGCATGAATGGATCTTAGGTAAAGTATTTTATTTGAGTAGATCTTACCAAGAGTAGTCTTGTAGATCTATATATGTGGTTAGCTAGATAGGGTGCAATTATTTCACTTTATTAGTTTAACCCTCCATATTATCCATTGTACGCATGCTATTGTGTTAAGTTTTTCAAGTTGAACTTTAAGGGTTTCATTAGAAGTGCCTTGAGCAAAAGTCTATTCTTTGAGACTCACATACACCCCAACCAATCTTCTTCTATTTCTCTTTCTCTTTATATTTCTGTTGCAATCCATATTTCAGCTAGCATAATATAGTCTTATGGTCATCATAATATAATTTTTTCATAAAAAAATTCAAGAAATTTTTTTTCCCTAAAAAAGCAAAAAATTTCTTCATTGGTATTGTTCTGTGTAACATTTCCAGCAAGCATAGCTTGCTAGTTTTTACAGGTTCAGATCTAGTTGAGAGGGGTTTTGGCTACCCAAAGGCATCCACACAACACTAAAAGACCCCCAAAGGGAGTGGTAGCTATTTCTAAACCTTCCTTCTTCATTTTCTAAGTATTTTTGTCATTTTTTCTCCCTTTTTCTTGCTTGTAGTAGCAAATAGTTGTGGGAGGAGTGGTATGGCCTCCTCCCACATTTGGGCTCTTGGGTAGTTTATATATAGCCTAGATATTGTTTTACTTGATTGTTTTTTCCCTTTTTGAGCTAGGACATGAGGGTTTGTGACATAAAGGGTATCTCCCAAACCCTAGGACGTGGGGATTAGGTTTTTGCTTGGTTTGCTTGTCTTTTTTTCCCTTTGCTTGCTTCTTGCTTCTATCTCTTCCTTTCTTGTCTCTCTTTTCCTCAATAATTTCTAATTAAGAAAGCTAAAGTTAATTGCCTACATATTTGGGAGAGGAATACCCCAAAAGGTTAGGTTAGGGTTTTAATATGTGATTATGATCTAAATACTTAATGTTATAATTGTTCTAGATCTAGATCTAATACACTTAATAAATCTCTAGCTTAAGCTATTGGGCCTCATAATCAACTTAACTAGATCCCATGCATGCTTAGTTTACTTCAAAATTAAATATTTTCTTTTACATGCTTAGATCTATAATCTTTAATGTTTAAGTTGCTTAAATAAGTGGATGGTGTTCTTCTTTATTGCATAGATCTCTTTAAGGCCATTTTCCATATGCTCTAAGTAACTTAATTTATAAGTTGATAAGTAGGCATACTTAAATCTTTTTCTTCCTCATACTTAATACTCATGTCTTAATGCTCTTGAACATAACATAAGTGTGATTTGCTTCTCTTCTATTGGTTGGCAAGTTGTTCGTACCCTTGTTATGTTTTTCAAGCTATCTAATTGTGCGATCAAGTGACATATGCATGTGTCAATGATCTTAATCTCATAGCTAAATCAACATATTTTAAAGGCTAAAGTGAGTTTCGTCCAAGTCACTAAATCACTCTTTAAAAGTGTTATAAAACTCTTAAAACACTCTAAAACACCTAAAAGTCTACCTAATTCATATAATAACTTAATAGACTCTTTAGGGTACCTTAGACCACCATCTTCACCATCTAAAACATGACTTGAGGAATGCAACGAAGGGTGTAGGCAGGGGACTGTCTCAGGGCACATAGGATGTGTCCTCTCTGGGAGTAATATTGTCTTAGGACTGACTGAGAAAGCTAGGGTTAGCCTCGTTCCTATACTATCTTGAACATCCAACAGTTATTTGGAAATAGGGGGAGGAAGCTTTGGTGAAATCTTAATAAATGTAACTAAAACTTAATAATCTTAAGGAATCTTAATAATTCAACCTTGGACTCAATTTAATAAATACTTTGAAGGTTTAATAACTAAGAGTGGGTCTTCTTCATATTCATAATACTTGTGCTTAAAACTCTTAAATCTTCTTTGATGATGTATTGATGAAGATCTCATAGATGTAGTATGATGCTTTGTTCTTCTTGTATCCTGCACACATAATAAGTAAAGTGGTTAGCTTGTTTGTTGTATTCTAGCATCTTCTAATTGTAAATATTGTATATAGTATTTATTTGATTAAGTTATTCTTTTGTAAGTAATATTGTAATCATACTTGTAAAGAAATCCCCTTTTAACTTTAGTTGACCCCTTGCCCAATCTTAGGCACTAGTCTTAGTTTCCCTAGGAAAAGGTCTTACTTAACATGTTATCCCTTGCATCTTGCATTGTTTCTTGTGCATATTAGGATTAGAATCCCCCAAGACTTAACAAATTAAAACTGACTCCTATAACTTAACTCTAAAACTAATCTAGAAACTAGGGACTACCCCCCTTGGCTTCCAGGAGTGAGCCTAGACGTAAGAGGTTCTGGTCAAAGTGACAGTGTGTGCTATGAACCTAGGCTTTGTGCCTCCAAGGACACACTGAGTGAGCTGGAGTTAGCTCATGTTTGTAAGTGTGTATTAGAACGGAAACACACCACCCCTTCTCAATGTGTTCGACGTGTCCAACAATAAACTGCAAAGCATGATTGCCAGTATATAAAATAAACTCTTTTGGCATAAGATAATGCCTCCACTTTTTCAAATCTTGAATTATAGCATACAATTCCTTATCACAAGTCAAATATTTCCTCTTAGCATCATTCAATTTCGGACCGAAATAAGAAATAGGCTTATCATCTTGTCTTAAAATTGCACCGATGGCCACTCCACTTGCATCACACTTGACTCGTAAAGTCTTCCTGAAATCTGGAAAAATCAAGATGGGTTGATTTGTTATCTTCTCCTTTAACAGTCTAAATATTTTCTCCACTTATTTTGTCCAGTCAAAGCATCCATGTTCTTTCTTTATAGTATCAACTATGGGTGCACATATACTACTAAAATTTCTAATGAACTTTCTATAAAAACTTGCTAACCCATGAAAACTCCTTACCTCAAACACACTGCTTGGTGAAGTCCACTCCTTTATAGTTCTCTCCTTCTTTGGATCCATCTTAAATCCATTTGAAGATATCACAAACCCCAAATACACAAGTTTTGTCTTCATAAAAGAACATTTTTTCAAATTTATGAACAACTTATGTTGTTGTAATCTCCTCAACACCATCCTCAAGTGTCTCAAATGTTCCTCCTTAATCTTACTATAGACTAGGATATCATTCAAATAAACAATCACAAATATACCAATAAATCCTTCGAGCACTTCATTCATTAATATCATGAATGTACTTGGATCATTAGTGAAACCAAATGGCATAACAAGCCACTCATACAACCCTTCATTTGTTTTGA
Organism: Picea glauca; assembly: GCA_000966675.3. Taxonomy (NCBI): domain Eukaryota; kingdom Viridiplantae; phylum Streptophyta; class Pinopsida; order Pinales; family Pinaceae; genus Picea; species Picea glauca. The sequence goes on from JZKD02S0179262.1 coordinate 203,023, forward strand.
ATATTTTTTTCCATTCATCTCCTCCTCTCATCCTTATCTGATGATAACCACTTTTCAGGTCTATCTTGGAAAAATAACTAGTTCCACTCAAACAATCCATCAAATCATCCATTTTGGGTAAAGGAAATATATACTTGATGGTGATTTTTTTGATAGCTCTAGAATCTATGCACATTCTCTAGCCACCATCCTTCTTTGGACTCAACACAGTCGGTACTGCACATGGGCTCATAATTTCTTTGATCAACTCTTTGTCCAATAACTCTTGGACCTGCTTCTTGACTTATTCATTCTCTTGAGGATTCAACCTATATGTTGCATTGTTTGGTAAACTTGCACCCAGAATAAGGTCAATATGATGACTAATACTTCCGATGGGAAGTAAAGTATGAGGCAATTCATCCACCATCATGTCAAAAAACTCATTCGATAATTCCTGAATTTCAATAGACAAATCATTCATGGGATTATTTGTAAGGATATCTCTTGGCTTACTGATAACAACAAACTGCATCTCCTGATCTTTCTTAACTTATTTCAAGAGCTCCTTCCCACTCATGAGAAGTATACTCGAACCAACCTCCTCTTTGACTCCATTATCTTCTAGTGGCAACAACATATGTCTACACCCATTTTTCTCAAGGGTATAAGTATTATTTCTCCCATCATGTATGACATTTATGTCATATTTCCATGGCCTCCCCAAAATAACATGATAAACATACATAGTTATGAAATCACATAAAAATTCATCCTTATAACTGCCAATATTAAATTCAACTTTACATTGTCTACTTACCATGAATTGATGTCCTTTTTGCAGCCACGACACCCTATATGGATTCAGATGTGTTGTCATTTTCAACTTCACTTTTCCATGATTTCCTTGGACACTAAATTATCAGTGCTCCCACTATCTATGTGTTGGATCATGTTGTCATTGATGCCAATGGTTTGATTGATTGATGTCATTGATTGATGTCAAGTGATTTATTGATGATTGATGAACAATATCTTGATGTAATATGTATTGTCCTTGATGAGAATGGATAGATGAATATGGATAAATGAGTTGTCATTGATATGATGCATAGATGAAGATAAATCAATGAGTTGTCATTGATACATGATGAAGATGGATCGATGTGGTTTACTTGATATTTGGTGCATAGTTGGATTGATGTAATGGTCTTATTATGGTTGATAAGGTGCACAAATGGATGAACTCCAAAGTGATCCCCTTCTGGTGAAATCCCTCACGGGAAGACACTTTACAATCGAGTTATCATTGAAGTATCATTGGAGGACCCATGCTTGATTATGGAATACTGATATGAAGAGCAATGAATTTGTCAGTGAAACTATCCTAGATGTATAGTTCTTGTCATGCCATTTATGGTGGTACATGGAATGTCAAATAACTCCTCCTGGTTTGAGAGTTATGGCCTTATGAAGTTGAACGACCCCCATATGTTGGATTGAAGCCCCAAATGGTCAAAGAAGTCAAAGTACTTTGAAAAAAAGAAATCATTATTTAAATGGTAAAGTAAAGTGACAAAGTCAAGAAGGATTATTTAATGATAAATTAAAGTGACAAAGTCAAGAAGGATTATTTAAATGATAAAGTAAAATGACAAAGTCAAGAAGATTATTTAAATGATTAAGTGAGGTGACAAAATCAAGAAAGAATATTTAAATGATAAAGTATTGGATAACTTTCTATTTATGGAAAGTAGGTTAACCCTAAAAAGAGAAAATTAGGTTAAGTGACCTAGAAATGGGTTAGGTGACCTAGAAGTGGGTTAAGTGACCTAGAAGATGAAGAGTATAAATAAGAGGCAAGGGTCTCTTGTGTAATGTATTTTTTGGGAGGATATTTTGAGTGTATCTCTTGATCATGATTGAAGATCTATTCTGAGAAAGAGAGGATATGGAGGATCTCATGAATGTATCAAAGTTTCAGCAATGTCTGAGATCATGACAGAAAAAGTCTCAGAGGTTCAAAAACTCTATTTTATGAGGTATACACGGGTTGTAATGGGCAAGGGCATGTACACACGCAAGCTGTATGAAGATAGGGCACGTACAGTGGATGAAGTCATGAAGATTGGTGTTTGAGCTGATTACTGGTTGTTGAAGACTGAAGCAAGTACTAGATCTGCACTCTATGGGCTCAGATCTGCCACAGAGATTTTGGTATGGTTATATTGTTTTGATGGATACTCTTGTTTTTTGTGTGCGTTAGACAGTTGTCTTAGGTTGATGGATAGTTGGTATGAATTGTTGGTTATCATTGATGTCAACTATTGGAGAGTGATATTGTAGATTGATGTCAACCCTTAGTGATTGATGTCAACCCTTGGAGAAAGTACGGTAGTGAATTCCAGTAGCACAAAGGTTTGGGTAATGGACCCAAGTTTGTTTGATGTAAATATAAATCATTATTTTCTTCTCATGGTTGATAATAAGTAAAAATGTATGAACTCCAAAGTGGTCCCCTTATGGTAAAATCCCTCATGGGAAGACGCTTTGTGGATTGAGTTATCTTAGAAGTATGGTTAGAGAACCCATGCTTATTTATGGAATAATGAGATTAAGGTTAGTGAATTTTTCAATGAAAATATCCTATATGGATAGTGCTTATCATGCCATTTCCATTGGTATGTGGAACGTCACATAAATCCTCACGGTTAGAGAGTTATGGCCATGTTAAGTTGGAGAATCGGGGTTTGGGTAATGGACCCAAGTTTGTTTGATGGATAACGATATGAGTTTTGATATATTTTGAAGTAATACTATTCTATATGGATAGTACATGTCATTACATTTCTGGTGGTATGTGTAACGTCACATAACTTCTCGCGGTTTGAAAGTTATGGCCTTACGAAATTGGCGGACCCTCATATGTCATCTAGAATCCCCAAAAGGTCAAAGTAGTCAAAGTGGTTTAAAAGATTTTAAAAGGTAAATAATAAATTGAAGTGATGAGTGTATTATAATTCAAAGTGAATAAAAAATAAAGTATTTAAATAATAAATTTAATGGAGAAATTAGAAGTGGGTTAACCCTAAAATAAGTAAAGTAGGCAAAGTGACATAGAAGATGTTTTTAAGGAAGCTACTTGGAGAGTACAAATAAGAGGAAAGGCTCTCTCATTTTAGATACACTTGAGAATATTGAATACCTATAGGTTTCTAAGGTAACCAAATGATATATAATCTGGATTTCTGAGGGAAGGTGAAGAAAAGAAGGCTGAAATTCAAGGAAGGATAAATTCCTTTGATGATGTTTCCTAAGGTATGTTATTTACAGGTCATCTCACCATTTTCGCAATAACCTTTTTTATAGAATGATTCAGGTTGTGAAATTTATATTCCATTGAGAAAACATATAGAAGTATCTATGGTAAAAAATTCATCTTGTGGGTCATTGTATATTTGGAGTTACACTCCATGGAAAATAGGGTTTGTGGTCAGTCCTGAAACTAGTCTAAAACAGGGGTTTCGGGTAAAAATGTCATAACTTCTTCATAACAGATCCAAATTCAGTAAGACAAAATGTTTTGGTTAGATTATAGTCTTTAGTACATTTTGTAATAGATTCATATTGATTCAAAAAATATTCCATGTGGGGTACACTCTACAAAGTCGCTCTCTAGAATAAGCCAGAATTCAGCAAGGTATGTCATTTTTGCTATAACTCCTTTTCTGAGAGGTTCCAAGTAGTGATACCTAGAGGAATTTCATAAAACACATTGAAGAACATTGTATATTAGTTTCAGATATTTATTCATTACAGGTACAAAGGTGTGATTATTTCAAGTTAGGGTTGTTGACTAATCCAAAACTAGGCATGTGAGACTAAAGAAAAGTTTGATGAAAATGCTAGTCTCTTGTTGTTAAAGTTAAGGAAGGTTTACAGGAATGTGATCATATACACTAGGTCTATTACACAGTTACAAATCGGATTTGGATGATGAAATTGATGAGGGAATTTGGTTGAGGTACATATTGGGTACATGGTTGAGACAAGTAGTTGATGAGTTGGCACATACATGAGGTGTATAGTTGATGATGCTGGTACATATTGATGAGTCACAGTTAATGATTAGTTGATACATGATTGGTACATAATTGATACATGGTTGGAGGCACTTGTTAGTAGTATTGTTTACACATGGTTTATGGATGATGTAGCATACTTGTATTATCAGAAGAACATATTGATCTTGGTGATGATTATGAGTTGTTGTGTTATACTTGGTTGATGCACATATTTGATATTTGTCTTGGTGATTGATCTTGGTGAGTAAATCTGATTTGGTTGATAAAATTGATGAGACAGTTTGTTGTGATAGGTTGTTTGGACAAGTTGTTGTGACAGTTTATTTGTATAGGTTTGGTGCATGGTTGATGCACTTTTTCATGGTATAGGTTGAGGTACAGGTTGGTGCATGGTTCATGCACTTGTTTATGGTATAGGTTGATTACAGGTTGGTTGGTACAGGTTGGTGTATGGTTGATGCACTTGTTTATGGTACAGTTTGATTACAGGTTGAGGTACAGGTTGATGCATGGTTTATTCATGGTTCAGGTTATTGGTATAGGTTGTTTGGTATGGGTTGATTGGTACAGGTTTACAGCGGTATATCTCACAGTGATAGTGTGACAGTGGTTCAATCATTCTACTTCTACTTCAGGGTGGTCGGATGGGGCAAGGACAGGTGGTTGTAGCCACCTTCCAGTTGTAGGCAGAGAACATAGGGGGTTGTAGCCTCCTTCTGGTTGTAGCTAGAGGATTGGGGAGTTGGAGCTTCCCTCAGGTTGTAGACTGAGAAACTAGGGGGTTGGAGCCTTCATCCAGTTGCAGCTAGAAAACAAAGGAGGTTAGTGCTTCCAATGAATGTAATTCTTCAATACATATAAGAAAAAACATTTCATGGTTTTCTCCCGATTTGGGTTTCCACGTAAAACACTGGTGTATTATGTATGTGTATGATTGTTCATTTGCTCATTGCTTATTTAATCTATAGTTATTGGATGATAATGCTACATTGATATAACACTTGGATTATATGGTTAAAAAGGATTAAATTTATCTATTACTGATTCACCCCCCCCCTCTTGGTAATCCAACAATTGGTTTCAAAGCGAGGTTTCTTTAGGAAACAGTTTAACCACTGGAAGGAAATCATGGATTATTCTGAGAGTGGAGTACCAATGTTTAATGGTTAGAATGGTTTTAAGTATGAGATGTGGAGCAAAAGGACGGAAGTCCTTTTACATACACGGGGACACTACATTTGGCTATTAGTTCTTACAGGATATGATAGTTCAAAAAGGGAAAAGACTACAGCCAAGAGGGAATTGAAGAAGAATAACAAAATAGCAATGGATTTCATCTGGGAAGGATTACTTAAACCGGTAAGATAAAAGGTTGGTAAATGTTCATCAACCAAAGAACTTTGGGATAAGTTACATGACATATATTCTTCACCCATCGCAGATTTAGAAAATTTCAAAGAAGATGCAGATACAGAACAAGAAGAAAGATGCTCATCATGTCAGACAAATTTATAAGAGGAAGAGTATGATGAAGCAGAAGTTGATTATAGAGAAAAATTGATTAGTGCAATTAAATATCTAAGGAAAGAAAGAGAAGAAAATAATTGATGAAGCAAAAGAAAAGTGTTGAAGGTTCTGAAAATGATCAACAGGTCATCAAGAATTTAAGAGCTCAACTAGAAGAGGCTAGAACAATTAAAGAAACTCTAGAATATCAAAAGAAATGTTTAGAAGCCAACATAGCAGCACAAAAGGAAGAAGCAAAAAAGAGAGAAAATATACTGATGGGTCATCTCAAGGAAAGAACCAATGACTTAAAACAAATTGAGGAAGAGTTTGGTCAAGAAGAGAGAAGACTGGAAGAAGAAATAATTACATTGAAAATCCAACTTGAAGAAGCAAAGAGAATAGAAGAGGTCATGAAGTTTCAGATAATGAAGAAAGAAGAAGAAGTTGAGAATATTGAAGAAGAATTTGTCACACTAAGAGTCAAAATCATCAATCTCAACAAGAACATTGAAGAGACAAAAACATCCACATCAGTTGTAGATAAGCACTCTACATTTCTAGAAAAGAAGAATGAAGAAAACAGAAAGAGTTATGCAGAAGTACTCAAAGGAAGGAATCATGGTCAACCAAAATCTAAGAAAACTATTGAAGATATATCTTCAATAATACCATCCATGTTCAAGCCACAAAGAAGCTTCAATCATGATCATGATAAGTCAAGGAAAAAATTTAGAAGGACTATGCCACAAAGAAGATCATTCACTCCCAGGTATGAAAAATTATTTTATGGTCATTGTTTTTATTGTACTAACTTTGGACATAAGGTTGTAGATTGCAGGGATTATAAAAGAAATGTTCAAGAAGACCGTGCCTATGTGGCCACACGTAACATTGAGTGTTACAAATGTCATAACTATGGACACATAGCCAATGATTGTAGAATCATGATCGATACTTCCATGAAAGAGAATACTGATATCATATATAAGAAAGTATGGATAAGAAAACATGAAGATCAGGTGAACAAAGACCAGGTACTAGAGATTGCAACATTGGAAATAAAACGAGATGAAGAAAATTCTACAGAGAAAATGAAAGATGTCAAATACAGAAAGGTTTGGAAAATAACTAAAAGAAAGGAAGGACATGTAACTAAGGAACAAGTTCAAGAGATTGTACTTTCAGGCATTGTAGTGAAAGATGAATCCACATATAGAAAGAAAGAAGTCAGAGCTCAAATAGATAATGAATCTACCAATGAAGATGATGATGAATACACATCAGAGAAGGAATTTTTCTGAGCCATCTCGCTTAGAGACTCCCAAGTAATATGAATATTAGACAGGTGGAGTCTATGAGATAGCTGTGACAAATCAAAGAACCATCCTTCAAGCAACTTGCAGAGTTTGAGAAGACAGATCCAGAGAAATCAGTTAGCAGAAGTATATTTTGATAGATTAATCAAGACTTCATGATAGTATGGTGATAAATGGGTCAACATTATGGACAATTGCACAAGTAGAGTCTTGGACATTATGGACATAGATGGATTCGTAAGAACACTTAGCAGGTTTGGATAGATATATAATAGTGGACGACATAATTGATTCATAGATTGGTTCAGAGAGTGGTTCAAAGAAAAATGAACATTATCATAATGGATGATAATTACATAGGAAATGTCTCGAACAATGCTAATGGATTCCAAAATTACATATATTTTTTGGACACATGCATTGCATACATCAGTTCACATTCAAAACAGAGTAATGCTCAGAAAAAACAATGACAAAACTCCCTACAAACTATGGAAAGGAAGCATAGACAACAACCTCTACATCAAGGTAACTCAAGGTAATATTTTATTAATTGAAATTTATGTTGATGATATTATTTTGGAAGTACTAATGACAGGTTAAGCCAGAAATTTGCAAAGGATATGCAGAATAAATTTGAAATGTCATTACTTGGAGGACTATCCTTCTTTTTGGGTCTTCATGTATGTCAAAGAAACCAAGGAATTTTTATTTCTCAAACTAAGTATATCAGAGAAATGCTAAAGACGGTCAGAACAGAAGATTACAAACCAATTACCACTCCTATGAAAAACAGTTGCAAGTTGAACAAAGATGATGATTCAAAGTCTACAGACCAGAGGCAATATAGGTCAATGATTGGTAGTTTACTATATGGGACAACATCCATACTAGATGTAATGCAGGCAATTGGACAGGTGGCACAATTTCAAGCAGCACCAAAGGAATCACATGTATTAGCAATGAAGAGGATTTTCAGATATATCAAAGGAACATAAGAGTTTGGATTAGGTATCCAAAAGGAAAGGATCTATCACTTATTGCCTACATAGATGTAGATTGGGAAGGTTGTATTGATGATCGATGAAGCACCAGTGGAGCAGCGTTCTACTTGGGTGAGTGTTTAGTATCATGTCTAAGCAAGAAACAATCATCAGTATCTTTATCTACAGCCGAGGCAGATTATATTGTAGCAGCGTCATGTTGTACACAGGATATTTGGATGAAACAAACTCTAACAGATATACAAGTTGAGTATGATGAGCCCATTCCAATCTATTGTGATAATACAAGCACCATCAGAATATCAAAGAACCTCGTAATGCACTCCAAGATGAAGCACATTTCAATCAAGTATCACTTTCTATGGGATCAGTTTGCAGAATAGAACATTAGAGTTGAGTATGTGGGCAAAAAAGAACAAGTGATAGACATATTTACAAAACTACTTCCACGGGAAGCCTTTGAATATCTTTGCCAGAGACCAGGAGTAATTTATACTCCAAAATGAACACTTTTGAATGCTTATATTATATGTCTTATATGTACATGAGGAAGCACCATAAATAGGAGAAAGGGGGAGAGATTTATCATATGCAAAAGGTAAATTCTTGCAGAGAGAGCATAGAGGCATGTTTCCAAGAGGAGTGATATGACTTTAAAGTGATACCCTTTATCAAAGGGGGAGATATTATTCATATGAAGGGAAAGAGAGTAATCATAGGATTATAAACACAAAGAAAAATCAAAGGCATGTAGACAGGAGGAGCAGCCCCAAGGAGAGTTCAGTTAGGGGGAGAGACCCCAAAGGGAGATACCCTTTTCCATTGATGTCAAAGGGGGAGAGATAGAAACATTGATAAAGAGTATAATCATGAATGTTATCATGACTAAGTGTTGCCATCAATGTTCGTGTTGCCATCAATGCCAAAGGAGGAGATTGTCAAACAATTGGCTTAGGTTGATGGAAAGTTGGGATGGATTGTTGTTTGTCATTGATTTCAACTATTGGAGAGTGATATTGTAGATTGATGTCAACCCTTGGAGAAAGTACGGTAGCGAATTCCAGTAGCACAAAGGTTTGGGTAATGGACCCAAGTTTGTTTTATGTAAATATGAATCATTATTGTCTTCTCATGGTTGATAATAAGTACAAATGTATGAACTCCAAAGTGATCCCCTTATGGTGAAAGCCTTCATGGGAAGATGCTTTGCAGATTGAGTTATGCTAGAAGTATGGTTAGAGAACCCAAGCTTATTTGTGGAATAATGAGATGAAGGTCAATGAATTTTTCAATGAAACTATCCTAGATGGATATTTCTTGTCATGTCATTTCTGGTGGTATGTGGAACGTCACATAACTCCTCACAGTTAGAGAGTTATGGCCATGAGAAGTTGGAGAAGCTAGGTTTGGGTAATGGACCCAAGTTTGTTTGATGGATAACGGTATGAGTTTTGATATATTTTCAAGTAATACTATTCTATATGGATAATACATTTCATTTCATTTCTGGTGGTATGTGTAACATCACATAACTTCTCACGGTTTGAAAGTTATGGCCTTACGAAGTTGGAGGACCCTCATATGTCATCTAGAAGCCCCAAAAGGTCAAAGTAGTCAAAGTGGTTTAAGAGATTTTAAA
>JZKD02S0179262.1:212604-232503 GCA_000966675.3 Picea glauca
TAGAAGCCCCAAAAGGTCAAAGTAGTCAAAGTGGTTTAAGAGATTTTAAAAGGTAAATAATAAAGTGAAGTGATGAGTGTATTATAATTCAAAGTGAATACAAGATAAATTATTTAAATAATAATTTTAATAGAGAAATTAGAAGTGGGTTAACCCTAAAATAAGGAAAGTGGGCAAAGTGACCTAGAAGATGTCTTTAAGGAAGCTACTTGGAGAGTATGAATAAGAGAAAAGGCTCTCTCATTTTAGATAAACTTGAGCATATTGAATACCTATAGGTGTCTGAGGTAACCAAATGATATCTAAGCCATATTTCTGAGGGAAGGTGAAGAAAAGAAGGCCGAAATTCAAGGAAGGATAAATTATTTTGATGATGCTTTCCAAGGTATGTTATTTACAGGTCATCTCACCATTTTTGCAATAATTTATTTTCTAGAGTGATTCAGACCATGAAATAGCTACTACATTGAGGAAACATATCCAAGTATATGTGGTAAACAATTCATCTTGTGGGTCGTTGTATTTTTGGAGTTACACTCCGTGGAAAATACAATTTGTGGCCAATCCTAAAACTAGTCTAAAACAGGTGTTTAGGGTAAAAACATCATAACTTATTCATAACAGATCCAAATTTAGTAGGAATTTTTTTTTGGGTTAGAGTACAATCATTAGTATGTTTTGTAACAGTTTCATATCAATTCAACAAATATTATGTGCGGGGCAGGCTTTAGAATGTCTCTCTCTAGAATAAGACAAAATTCATCAAGGTATATCATTTTTTCTATAACTCATCTTTTAAGAGGTTACAAGTAGTGACACCTAGAGGAATTACATAAAACACACTGAAGAACATTTTGCATCAGTTTCAGATATTTATTCATTACAGGTACAAAGTTATGATTATTTCAAGTTAGGGTTGTTGACTAATCCAAAATTAGGCATGTGAGACTAAAGAAAAATTTGATGAAAATGCTAGTCTCTTGTTGTTAAAGTTAAGGAAGGTTTGCAGGAATGTGATCATATACACTAGTTCTATTACATAGTTACAAATCAGATTTGGATGATGAAATTGATGAGGGTATTTGATTGAGGTACATGTCGGGTACATGGTTGAGACACGTAGTTGATGAGTTGGCACATACATGAGGTGTATAATTGATGATGTTGGTACATATTGATGAGTCATAGTTGATGAGTAGTTGATACATGATTGGTACATACTTGGTACGTGGTTGGAGGCACTTGTTAGTAGTATTGTTGACACATGGTTTATGGATGATGTAGCATACTTGTATTATCAGAAGCACATATTGATCTTGGTGATGATTATGAGTTGTTGTGTTATACTTGGTTGATGCACATCTTTGAGAGTTGTCTTGGTGATTGATCTTGGTGATTAGACCTGATTTGGTTGATACAATTGATGAGGCGGGTTGTTGAGATAGGTTGTTTGGACAAGTTGTTGTGATGAGTTATTTGTACAGGTTTGGTTCATGGTTGATGCACTTGTTCATGGTACAGGTTGAGGTACAGGTTGGTCATGGTTGATGCACTTGTTTATGGTATAGGTTGATTACAGTTTGGTTGGTACATGTTGGTGCATAGTTGATGCACACTGGTTGATTACAGGTCAATGTACAGGTTGATGCATGGTTGATGCATGGTTCAGGTTATTGGTACAGGTTGTTTGGTACAGGTTTACAACGGTATATATCACAGTGATAGTGTGACAATTGTTCCATCATTCTAATTCTACTTCAAGGCTGTTGGACGGGGCAAGGACAGGTGGTTGTAGCCACCTTCCAGTTGTAGCCAGAGAACATAGGGGGTTGTAGCCTCCTTCTGGTTGTAGCCAAATAATTGGGGAGTTGGATCTTCCCTCAGGTTGTAGCCTGAGAAACTAGGGGGTTGGAGCCTCCTTCCAGTTGCAGCTGGAAAACAAAGGAATTTGGTGCTTCCAATGAATGTAATTCTTCAAGACATATAAGAAAAAACATTTTGTGGTTTTATCCTACTTTGGGTTTCCACGTAAAACACTAGTGTACTATGTATATGTATGATTGTTCATTTTCTCATTGCTTATTTACTCTGTAGTTATTGGATGATAATACTACATTGATATAACACTTGGATTATATGGTTAAAAAGGATGAAATTGCTCTATTATTGATTCACCCCCCCTCTCAGTAATCTAACAGTGTGGTGAATGTTTAAGGCATTCTTGATATGGTTGTTGTGATGTGATTTATATTGGTTGATGGAGTGAGCAACAATTTTATGATTCAGTACTGATATGATGGCTATAGTATATTGGTTGATTACACATGTTGAGTAGCATTCATAATGTATGGTTGAGAAGCTTGAGTAGGCTATTGGAGAGATTGGATTTGGTGTGACTAGATGTGGGTCAGTTTGGACAGTGGAAGATAGAAGATAATGTTTTTGCAGGTTGCAAAAGATCTGAGTATGTGATGAAAAGGAAAAACCCTAATTGCTTAGAAGGTATATGAAAGCTACAATATAGACTGACCGCATACATACGTGGGTTGTACTATTGGTAGGGCGCATACACATGCGTGTTGTACTATCGACAGGTCGTGTATTTGTGAAATATTGATATATGTTGAGGATTGTTTCCTCATCTCAATTGGTGTTGAGTGTGTAATATGAGTCTTGCATTATAGAGTTGGTTCTCTTGTAGATTTGTACTCTATTTAGTTGTTTTTGATAAACCCCAAGGATTGTAGTCCATAATATAAAGAAAATTGTACATACATCTTGTGTTCTTTATGTTCCTTGTGGTGATGACTTGTTGATGATATATTGTTGATATATGTTGTTGATATGTGTTCACATTTAACTGGTTATAAATGAAATCAATAAGTAATGATTCAATGGTGATTGCTAACTAATGAGTTTTGTGTAAGAGGGAAGTTTTTTGAAAAATATCCCTACATTGTTCACCCCCACCTCTCAGTTTAGTCGGTGTGTCCAACAATTGGTATCAGAGCCGGACTTCACTATAAGCCTTAACAACATTGGAGGAGTTCCATGGACACACAAATGGATGATGAAGTTCCAATCCTTGATGAGGAAAACTATTATACTTGGAGAATATAGAAGTACATTTGAAGGAAATGGGAGTAGGTATTTGGAAGGAAGCCATTGGTGGATCAGTTTCCTTGAAGAACAAGTCAAAGTTTGCATCTCAAAGGGAAGGAAAGAAGAATGATGCATTGGCTCTCAAGACCATTCTTAGTGGACTCTCAAGTCCTATCAAAGAGAGCATGGGACAATGCACTTCTGCCAAGGATTTATGGCTAAAGCTAGAAGAGACATATCAAAGCAAGAAATAAGATATTGAAGATCACTCCATCAAGATCATCAAAGGTGAAGAATCTCCAAAAACTCTTGATTGTATTATTTCTAAATGTGATCTTGAAAACATTTCAACTGAAGACAAAGAATCAAGTGATGATAGCACAAAGGAAGATCTTGAAGACATTTCAAATTAAAGCAAAGAATCATGTGATAAAGTTGGCAAAAAGGAAGATCTTGAAGACATTTCAAATGAAGGTAAAGAATCATCAAAAAATCTTGATTGCAATATTTCAAAAGATGATGATGTTGAATTTTTATCTACAATTGAAGAAGAAAGTCTAGAGATAGTTTGTGTAGATTTTCTTGGTAGTTATCCCATGGAGAGAATAGAAGAAGATCTATTACAACTTCAAAATATGGTTGAAGATAGTTTATATGAATATAGCCATGACCATTATTATATAGACTATAGCTATCTTTTGGATAACACTAAAAAGTTTCTTAAGAAGAGTCAAAGACACATCTTGAAGTTAAGGGAAATGCTCAAGGAACAAGAAGAGAGTAATACGACTCAATTAGAAGAAAAGGAAGAAGAGATCACAAGACTATGGAATGAAAAATATGATAAGAAGGTAGATGATGAGATTAGCAAAAGTCTTGAAACTATTGTCCATCTCAAGATCCAAATTGAAGAAGCTAAAAGGGTAGAGGAACTATTGACGAATCAAATAAATGAAAAAGAAGAGTCATGTCATAAGTTAGAAGCTGAAGTTGTTGATCTTAGAAATAAATTAGAGAAGTCAAAAAAAATCTTGAATAGCTCACAAATCTTGAGTGAGATCTTGTAAAATCAAATATCACCAAAGAATAAATCAAGTCTTGGATATAAGAAAGAAGCCACACAGGCTGAAGAAATGACCTCAAAGAAGCATAAGGTAAGTCCCTCAAACGATGAAGACAATGTTGCAAATCAACCATCTACACAAGGCAAAGAAAATTTCAAAAGAACAAAGCAAGGAAGACATCAAGAAGCTATCTTTGGGACACCAAAGCAAAGGTATGAAAGTATTTTTCATGGGCATTGTTATTCATGTAATGAATATGGTCACAAATCTTTTGAATGTAGAGCTTATGAAAGGATATATAATGGAAGATTTTATGACACTATAAGGTGTTGGAGATGTGATCAAGTAGGACACATTTTTGTTCACTGTAACACCATGTGATGCTACAGTTGTAGTGGATTTGGCCACAAATCCCAGGATTGATGGAACACAAGAAGAAATTCCATGATGAGGACTTCACATAGAATGGCTAGAAGAAGGAATGAAGTAAGGAAGGGAGACATATTTGAGAAGATGGATGCTTAGAGCTCAAGTTCTAAGAAGCAGGGACACCTTCAGAAGTGGGTGAAGAAGACTGAGCACCCAGAACAGAATCGAAACCTTAAGGGAAGCTCTAGTAAGTCATCTACTGAAGCATACGAGGGTGACAGTGGTATAATTCATGTAGATATGTGGGATGACCTTGAATAGGTTGCATACATATGCGAGTTGTTGTGCAGCAGGCCACATATATGTGGTAAAGCCTTGGGAAAAAGGAAATGCACATGGGTTGCAGCTTGATGTTATGGTATAACTCTATGTTGCAGGGTCTAACATGGTTTGTTATAGGTTCTGACACTGTTTTTTGTAGGTTTTTATGATCCTGTATTGGATCATGTAAGGTGATGATAAAAATTAATGAAAGGCCATTTTGGTTGGATGACACTAACCCATGAGTGTGGATTGAGGCATTTTCTGTTGAAAAGCAATGTTGGTTATTGCAGTGAAGCTATGGCACGTTGGTTATATGATACATCATGATGATGCTTGCTAGAGATGTCATTGATCTATTGAAGAACACTACTAGTACATGTATTGTTGGATGCTTAGTACTTGATGTAGTGAATGGAGGATTAAGGCTGATCTGTTGGGGTACATGACTAGTGCATATTTGAGTTTCATTGATATATCTTATGATGTATTATTAGAAGTATACTTGTTGGATATCTTGGTGCATGCATTTGGCATATGGATGGGATACATATTGGGACATGTAGTTGGTGAGTTGATGAGGTGATCATGTTGTACATCATTGATGAGTCATAGCTTGACCTATAGTTGATACATGTTTGGTACATTGGTAGAGGCACCTACTAGCAGTTGATTGGCACATGTTTTATGGAGGACTTGGAATACATCTATGAGGATTCATCATGTTGTGGTATTGGTGCATGGTTGGCATACTTGCTTGGTATTACTTGATTAGCATATATTTTGGTACATGAGACATTTGATGATTGTGGCACTTGGTTCATGGTAGAGACATATCATGAGTGATATGACACTTGGTAGATGCACAGTATTTGGCATATTGGTGGATGCACATGGTTGGAATATTGGTAGATGCACATGTTGGCATGTTGATAGAGACATATGGTTGATACATTCCATGGATGATATCTTTTGGCACATTGTGTGATGTTGATGTACATGGGTGTTGTGAATGATGAGCACGCATTTTGGTACAAGAAGTACTTGGTTGATATTTTGCTCATTATTGAGATATATTTTTCTTCATGATGTTTGGTATGGCATGATTTTGATGCATGAATAGGTCCTAGGATTGTCATATGGTAGCATATTGTTCATATTATAGAGAATATAGGGGTAGAAATACCCATGTGGGGAGTCATTATTTTTCCCATGATTCTAGAAGGAGATATTTATCAGATGCAAACTATGAAAGAGCCCTTTACTTGAAGAAAGAGTAGAGAGGCATAATTACAGGGGGAGTGATGGTCACATGGGGAGTATGAGCGATGTATCTTGAGCATTACATCATAGTGATATCCCTTGTTCAAAAGGGGATACATTATTTAGAGAAAGATCAAAAGCATTCAGACAGGGGGAACAACCCCAAGGAGAGTTCAAGCAGGGGGAGCAGCCCCAAGGGAAGAATGGCCCTTTGCCATTGATGTCAAAGGGGGAGAGATAGTCTTATTGATGTGATTGATTTTTAGTAATGGGGAGAGATAATCATATTGATATGATTGATGACTATTGATGTAGAGCATGCCTTGTCTACATGTTAACATCAATGATTGATGTTGACATCAATGTTGGTATTTCCATCAATGCCAAAGGGGGAGATTGTTTGATCATGTTGTCAGTGATGCCAATGGTTTGATTGATTTCAAGTGATTGATTGATGACATTGATTGATGCCAAGTGATTGATTGATGATTGATGAACAATGTATTGATGTAATATGTATTGTCCTTGATGATAATGGATAGATGAATATGGATCAATGAGTTGTCATTGATATGATGCATAGATGAAGATGGCTCAATGAGTTGTCATTGATACATGATGAAGATGGATCGATGTGGTTTCATTGATATATGATGCATAGTTGGATTGATGTAATGGTCTTATCATGGTTGATAAGGTGCACAAATGGATGAACTCCAAAGTGGTCCCCTTATGGTGAAATCCCTCATGGGAAGACACTTTACAATTGAGTTATCCTTGAAGTATGATTGGAGGACCCATTCTTGAGTGTGGAATAATGAGATGAAGATCAGTGAAATTGTCCTAGATGGATAGTGCTTGTCATGCCATTTCTAGTGGTATGTGGAATGTCACATAACTCCTCATGGTTTGAGATTTATGGCCTTACGAAGTTGAAGGACCCCCATGTGTTGGCTTGAAGCCCCAAATTGTCAAATAAGTCAAAGTACTTTGAAAAGAAGAAATCATTATTTAAATGATAAAGTAAAGTGACAAAGTCAAGAAGGATTATTTAAATGATAAAGTAAAATGACAAAGTCAAGAAGATTATTTAAATGATAAAGTGAGGTGACAAAATCAAGGAGGAGTATTTAAATGATAAAGTATTGGAGAACTTTCTATTTATGGAAAGTAGGTTAACCCTAAAAAGAGGAAATTAGGTTAAGTGACCTAGAAGTGGGTTAAGTGACCTAGAAGATGAAGAGTATAAATAAGAGGTAAGGGTCTCTTGTGTAATGTATCTTTTGGGAGGATATTTTGAGTGTATCTCTTGAGCATGATTGAAGATCTATTTTGAGAAAGAGAGGGTATGGAGGATCTCATGAACATATCAAAGTTTTGGCAATGTCTGAGATCATGAAGGAAAAAGTCTCGGAGGTTCAAAAACTCTAGTTTCTGAGGTATATTCTAGTTGTAATGGGCTAGGGCGCGTACACACATGGGTTGTATGGAGACAGGGTGCATATAGTGGATGAAGTCATGGAGATTGGTGTTTGAGATGATGACTAGTTGTTGAAGACTGAAGCATGTTCGAGATCTGCACTCCATGGGCTCAGATCTACCATAGAGATTCTGGTATGGTTATATTGTTTTGATGGATACTCTTGTTTGTTGTGTGGTGAATGCTTAAGGCATTCTTGATATGGCTATTGTGATGTGGTTTATATTGGTTGATGGAGTGAGCAACACTCTTATGATTCAGTACTGATATGATGGCTATAGTATATTGGTTGATGGAGTGAGAAACACTCTTATGATTTAGTACTGATATAATGGTTATAGTATATTGGTTGTTTACACATGTTGAGTAGCATTCATAATGTATGGTTGAGAAGCTTGAGTCGACTATTGGAGAGCTTGAATTTAATGTGACTGGTTGTGGGTCAGTTTGGACAGTGGAAGACAAAAGAGAATGTGTTTGCAGGTTGCAGAAGATCTGAGTATGTGATGAAAAGGAAAAACCCTAGTTTCTCAGAAGGTATAAGCAGGCTATAGTATAGACTATCCACCTACATACGTGGGATGTACTATTGGTAGGGCACGCACACATGCTTGTTGTACTACCGATAGGTCGCATACCTGTGACAGATTGATATATGTTGAGGATTGTTGCTTCATCTCATTTGGTGCTGAGGGTGTAAGCTGAGTCTTGCATTACAAACCTAGTGCTCTTGTAGAGTTGTACTCTATTTAGTTGTTGCTGATAAACCCCAAGGATTGTAGTCTGTAATAAAAAGAAAATTGTACATACATCTTGTGTTCTTTGTGTTCCTTGTGGTGATGACTTGTTGATGATATATTGTTGATATATGTTGATGATATGTGTTCACATTTAACTAGTTATAAATGACAACAATAAGTAATAAGTTAATGGTGATTGCTAACTAATGATTTTAGTGTAAGAGGGAAGTTTTGGGAAAAATAACCCTACATTGTTCACCCCCCACTCTCAGTTTAGTCGGTGTGTCCAACACTATGATCATCTTGCATACTCTATCTCTTAACTTACAAGAAGTTCTAAACAAACTCTTCCTTTGTGTTGGCTCTTGCACCTCCTTTTTCAGTTTCAAAAGGGATTTCCCCATCATAAGTGATCTTCCTTCTTCAACAACTTCTGTTTTTTTCTCTATCTCCAAAGTCTTCTATTGAGCCTCAATAACATGGGCTTCTCTAGTTTTATTTTCAAGACATTCTCAAGACATGTGTCATGTCTTCCCACAAGCATAACACTTAATCTCTTCTCCTTTTTCTCTTCCTCTACCTATTGGAAAAGGTCTCCTTCCTATAGAGTCTCCCCTCTAGAGCCTCCTCCTTTAGCTATCTAATTTCCAGAGATTCTAGATTCTTCCCTTCTTTTCAGGAACTTTTCTCTTCCATATTCTCCCTAGTTCCCATCTTGACAACAACTCTCAACAATCGTTCCTATGCTGCTTCTTCTCACGTAGTTTCCTCTTCTTTTGGATTTTCACTCTCAACATCACTAACATCACCATCCTCTAGTACTCTCCTTTATGTTGCTTCCATGGAATCTAACTTTGCACAAAGATATCTCATATCCTCCTCCATAGATGCATTGGCTACAGGTCTCTCCCCGCGTCTCCTCAACAACATGGATTCCAATACATCTCCACATAGAGCTTTGTCCTGATCTGATACCACTTGACGCAAACCCCTAGAGATCTCGCAACCTCCTGGTCTAAGATTGTATCTAGCAGTATTCGAATTATCTCTTGGGTCCTTGTAGAACCATGAGTTTTCTATTTTCCACATGCCCTCCAACAAAAAGGTGTGAATCTTCAGTTCGCAAGGGTATCTTTTCTCCTAGCAATGTTGTGCACGAGACTGCAAGCCAGAACCAAGAACTTAGAAAAAAGGGCTTTTTCGATGCTCCGGGACTTCAGGACTCCTAGATAAATAACCCAAACTCTGTTGGAGAATTTATATTTTTGACACACTAGTTCAGTGGGAGTTAATTGACTAGTTCTATTTTAGACTTTCTATTTTTACCATCACTATTATGCATGCATGCATTCCTAAGGAAAGTTATATGCTTGATTGTTTTTCTTAATTATGGAATGTTTTTCCCTATATATGAGTGTATTCCACTCATTCATTGTATCATATTGATCATGATCTATGTGTCAATCATCAACTCATTGGAGTAGTGTGAATATATTTTCTCATTCTTCCATATTGAATCTCTATTCCTTTCTTGATAAGATTTGTTTGTACTTTCTTTAGCTAGATCTCTTGTGCAGGTTTCCATGAAACAATGACATGGTATCAGAGCTATGTTGCTTGGAGCAAGCCAAACAAGCCAAAGAATAAGGAAAATCGGGGTTTTGGCGAGCTAAATCCATGGTCATACCTTCCAGCCGTTATTCCTCCCAAAATGTTACGTTTTGGAGGAAACGGGTCACGAGGAAAGTAAATCGACCCAATTTGGAAGTGGGTTTTCAACCGTTTGGCGAGATTATTCACCATTTGCTCATAAAGTAAGCCACAAGATAGCCTCCTGAAACTGATATGAATTTTTGGTCATACCTTTAAGCAGTGATTACTCCCAAAATATTAATTTTTATAGGAAACAACCTCCATGGAAAGTAAATTGACCCATTTTGGAAGTGGGTTTTCAACCGTTTGGTGATATTCCTCACCGTTTTCTCCGAAAGTAAGCCACAAAATCATCTCTTGAAACTGATATGAATTTTCACTTAAAGTGCCCTTTCTGTCGTGATTTCTTAATTTTTCACTTGCAGATTGAGAGTAAATTTTTAGGGGTTCTTAGAAACAATAGGAGAGATGGATAGGACAACTATTATACAGTCAAACTCAGTGGTAATCCTCACACCATACAATTATTTTGATTGGAAGTCGAAGGCGACATTCCAACTCAAAAGAAAAGGACTGTATAATTTGACGATGGTGACAAAAACAAAACTTACATTAGTGATTATGAAGATGAGATGGGCGAACCGTAAGGATGGGGCCACAGGACTACTTCTTGAGTTAATATCCACTGATTTATGGTTTCATGTTGCTGCATGCAAGACTCCAAACGAGATCTAGACCACCCTAGAAGGACTCTTTGGAAAGCAGGATGAGATGTGAGGTCATATGCTTGAGGTAGAGTTGAATACCTTAGACCCTAAAAGTTTTGATAATATACAATATTTCTTTACTAAATTTAAATTTATGATTTTGAGCTTGGGTGAATGTGGTATTGACAAGTCTACACAAGAGAAACAACTTATTCTAACAATCTTCGCCAAGCTAGGACCAGAATGTGATGTATATGTCTCCAATTTCCATTCTGGTAGATGTCTTTTTGGAACAAATTGGAAAATGCCTATGTTGTCTCAATTCATTGAGTCTCTTACACAAGAGCAGACAAAATTCATATAGATGGGCCTCATGAAAGATCCAAAAGCACATGCACTCACCATGCATGATGGAAAAGGGTCATCTAAACAAAACGGGAAGGAGGGATATTCCAAACCCTTTAATGATTCTTCAGGTTCCAAAGACTCTTCATATTCTAAGAAGAAGAAGAATGGAAAGTAGTGCACTTACTACAATAAACTGAATAATGAAGAATTCACATGCATGAAGAAACATATCGATCTTATGGCACAGACACTTCAATAGAACAACCTTGGAAACTTCATTCCAGAGGGAGTCAAGAAGTGGAAGGAAGAATATCTCGCTCCTAAGAAAGGTAATCATCATGCTCTGGTTGCAATTAATTCCTCATCTAATTCATGGACTATAGATTCTGGTGCATCCCATCATATGGGAGAGAAAGAGGAATTTTTCTCTTCTTTGATTCCAAGCTCAAGATCCCCTATTCTCATGGGGGGTGATACTCTAGTAGCAGTAGCAGGAGAAGGGAGAGTGGAACTCCACAATGGAAGTTTTGAGAATGTTTTACATGTTCCAAAGCTTTCTACGAATCTGCTCTCAGTTTATCAGATCTCTCATAAAGGTAAAAAGGTTGAATTTACATCAGATTCAGTTTCAGTAATTGACATGCATGACAATTCCATCATTGCAATTGGTGAGGTGGATCACAAGTCAAGGTTGTATAAATTCACTAAGTTTTCTGACGATGACTCCTCTATTCTAATTACACATAAGGAGATTAATTCGCATGCACCTCTAGTGAAATATGCATATACTCTTGTTCTTCCATTAGTTTTAGACATCAGAGATGATTCCATACACTCAGATTTTGTACATGGAAATAACCAGGTAGTACAGCCAAATAAGAAGCCAACGCCAAATCTTTATTAGATGCCCAAGAAGGTACAGACCACACTTCAAGCAGCAGGTAACCTTGCAGGGAATCCATTGGATTCGAGGATGACTCAATCTCAACATGAGGAACCTTCTCATGTACTTTCAACTTCAAAACCTGCGATGCCCATGCATTTCTATATGGTTCAATCTACTGATCCATAGAACTACAATAGGGTTGTGGGAAATCCATTATGGAAAGCATCCATGCAGAAGGAGTATGACTCACTCATACAAAACCAGACTCGGAATATGGTTCCATGTTCACCAGAAAGGAATATTTTCAGGTGCAGATGGGTCCACAGGATCAATAGGTACAAGGCCCGACAGGTTTCCAAAGGAATTCATCAGATCCATAAAGATTTCTACATCTTCATGAAGACTTTAAGTGAGAAAAAGTTTCAGACTTTGCGGGATCGTCTTGTACTGAAGAACACATTTGTCTAGTAGTTGTTATTTTCTCCTTTTAATACATTATCTTTTGAGGGGGGATTTTGTTCCCACATGGTTTTCCCTCTTTCCTCACTTTTATTCAGTGTTCATTAGTTGAATTGTACATGAGTACCTAAAATGGCCTAGTAGCCAGGACTCAATTTTTACTTCATAAGATTACATTTATTTATACATGAATGGGATTCTCAAGCCTTCCCTCCATATCGATTTAGTGCTTTCACATATTAATAAAAGCATTCCTATCACTAAGATAATTATAGTAAATACACATCTATAGATTCAGATATGATTCAATGCTCAAAATTGTTGAAATAATGTAACTCCAAAGAATATTCTTATTATTATTGTTATTTTATTATTAAGAATAATCCCCTTTTGCGGATTGGTCATCGAACAACTATAATAGGCAGAATAAGAAGTCAGCCCCAACAATTATTATTGAGACCCAAAATTAAATTAAAGTTGGGTTTACCCACCCAGAGTGAGAGGTCGGCCCTGCCAGTGAAACCCTTTCACATGTGTCGGTCTTGTATATATAGGCAGGCTAGCGCCTCACTTTATCACACAAATCACTTGCTCATTTTCTTATGAGGCAAGCTGCAATTATCAGATAGAGAGAGGAGAAGAAGAGTGGTGCATCTTTTGGGGAGAACTATATGTATTGGTTTGAGTTATCTCTTGAACATTGTATTAGAAATTTATGATAAGGAAGTTTTTGCTGGGTTTTCTTCCCCTAAAGGGTTTCCCAAGATAAATGTTGTGTCTCTTGTGAATGTGTATTTCTCAGTGATCTTATTCTTATGATGCTCTTATCTATTGAAATGAAAAGAACTATAATAATGTCATAAACATTAACATGGTATCAGAGCCAACCTGAAGGAAGCATATTTCGCAAGAGGAAAAATGTCACTATTATCGTACCCAAAAATTAGGGTTTTGTAAAAGTGAATATTTTCAGCTCCCTAACCACCTAGAAAGTTGTGCCCTACCCCAAGGATCATTTTGGCACTTAGAGAGAACCTTTTCAGTGGTTGGATCTCTCAGAAAGTGAAACCCTAGTTTCACAAAAGTACCAGAAGTACCAGAAAACCAGTACCAGAGTACCAAAAGTACCAGAAGCACCAGTCCAGAAATCCATAGATCAGATTTGATGGGGTAAAATTTGGATTTTCTCAGATCCAAGTACACCAAGCTACTCACCTCAGCCAAGCGCACCTCCTGGTAAGGTCAAAAATTGATTTTAAGCATTTTCATTTTTTGGTCATTTTCGTAGCCTCAAGTACAAGATGTCTGCAAGAAAAAAGTTGGTTGAGAAACTAGAAGGAATAGACAACTTCCGTGCCTGGAAGTATAGGATCGGTCTGATCCTTGCAGAGAATGACCTAGAAAAATTTATCAAAGAAGAAGTGGAGGAACCTGAAGATGCCATAGAGAAAGCGAAGCATCAAAAGGACTCAATCAGGGCTCAAAGAATCATTGCAGATTCAATCAAAGACCACCCGATACTGTATGTATCGTCCAAGAAGACTTCGAAAGGAAATGTTTGACTCTCTAAGCAAACTATATGAAGGAAAGAACATCAATCGAAAGATGAATCTAAGAACTCAATTGAAGAATACCAAGATGCAGAAAGGAGAAATGATTCAAGAATATTTCTCCCTAATCTCAGAAATAAAAGAACAGTTAAAAGTGATTGGAGACACCATCGACGAAGACGAATTCATAATAACATCCATAAATGGTCTCGCAAGGCCTTGGGATGCTTTCATCCAGTCGGTATGTGGCAGAAAGGAGAAACTATAGTTTGAAAGCCTATGGGAAGAATGCATCCAAGAAGAGACAAGGGTAGCCAACCGTGAAGCACTACTATCAAGGGATGGTGATCAAGCCCTAGCTACTCATACAAAAGGAGGAAGCAAGAAACCCTACTTCAAAAGGGAATCTCATAGAGAACCTCAACCATCAAACAAATTCAACAACCAAGAATCTCACCCAAGAAATTTCTAGAAGAAAGGACAACGCAAGGGACGAGATATCTCATCTATACAAAGCTATCATTGTGATAAGATGGGACACAAGGCGAATAATTGTCTAGTCAGAAGAGAAGAATACAAGAGGAAGCACAAAAGGCAACATGCTCACATAGAGAAAGATGAAGAAACACCTATGAAGATGATTAAGGACCATGTCTTGATCTCAACTCTCTCAGTATCTGTATCACCTGGAGATGACACATGGCTCATCGATAGCAGTGCATCAAAACAGATGACAGGTAAGAAAAATACTCTCTCTTGTATTTTAGAAAAGAAGTTTTCTTAGAAAGTAACTCTTGGAGATGATTATCAATATCCCATCAAGGGAATAGGAGAATCAAACTACAAACTAGACTCAGAAAACTCAATAACAATGAAGGACGTACTCTATGTACTTGGATTAAAAAAGAACTTACTCTCCATGTCAGCTTTAGACAAGAAAGGCTATAGAGTTGCCTTCATAGATGGAGAAGTTCTTATGTGGGCGAAAGGAGAAACCTTAAATGAAGCAATCGTCATTAGAAGTGAAGCAAATGGCCTATATAAACTGAAGGGTCACCCAGAAACTGCTATGACCCATGCTATCGAAAACTCATGCAAACTTTGGCATAGAAGATTGGCCCACATCAACTACAAGGTGCTACCATACATATGCAAAGTTGTCACAGGTTTACCAAAACTCATGGTCAATCAAGAAGGCATATGCAATGGATGTGCGCAAGGGAAGAACATCAAGAACCCTTTAAAAAAAAGGGACAGTAAAGAAGAAGCAGCATTGGAAATCATTCATTCAGACTTGTGTAGCCCAATGCCATCATCCTCCATTAGCGGGTATGTATACTATGTATCATTTATTGATGACTATTCTCATAAGACCTGGATATATTTCTTAAAATCTAAAGATGAAGTATTCAATAAATTCAAGGAATTCAAAGCCTTGATAGAGAATCTTTCTGAAAGAAAGATTAAGATACTCAGGTCAGATAATGGAGGAGAATATACCTCAAAGGAGTTTGTAAACTTCTGCATATATGTTGGGATCAAGAGGGAACTCACTACTCCTTATAATCCCCAAAAAAACTTTGTAGCCGAAAGAAAGAACAGAACAATTATGGAAGTCGTAAAGACTATGATTCACGATCAGGATCTTCCTATGTGCTTATGGGTAGAAGCAGCAATGGAAGTTGTTTATGTGCAAAACTAATTATCCCATAGCGCACTTGGGTTCAAGACCCTGGAAGAAATGTTCACTGGAAAGAAGCCAAAGGTAAGCCATCTCAAAATATTTGGTTGTCCAGTGTTTATTCATATACTGAAAGAGAAAGGAAACAAGTTGGAACCCTCCAGAAAGAAGGGAATATTTGTGGGATACTATGAGGTATCCAAGGCCTTCAGAATCTACATACCTGGTCACCACCATATTAAAATCAGCAGGAACATGATCTTTGATGAAGAAGAAGCACTTAAGAAATCAAGAATATGTCATCTTGAAGAAATGTATGAAGAGGAACCTGTAAATCCCAGGACTACAGAATCCGTGAGGGAAGTTCCTAGAGATGCAGAACCTGTAAGGGAGGTCGTAACTTCCCCTAATGAGGAGACTCTTGAATATCATGATATAAAAGAAGCTCAAGAACCTCCTCAAATGACCTTCTCCCATAAAATAAATCCTTCTTGGGCAAGAGAGCTTATTCAAGATGGAGAGAAGTATGGTGTTCCAGAAGGAACCACGAGACAGGTAAAAATACCAAAGCCATTCTCCATTTACACGGTTTTGATGTGAAACCTACTTGATGAAGAGCCTACATGCTTTGAAGAGGCCATTCAAAAGAAGGAATGGGCAGATGCCATGACAGAGGAATACCAATCCATAATAAAGAATGATGTATGAGAAATAGTTCCTAGACCAAAAAGTAAGGATGTGGTATCATCAAAATGGCTCTTCAAAATAAAACATGCTACTGATGGAAGTATTGAGAAATATAAAGCAAGATTTGTCACTCATGGCTTTTCCCGGAAGAAAGGCATTGAATATGAAGATACATTCGCTCCTGTGGCCAGATACACTTCGATCAGAACCATGATAGCTCTTGCAGTCAAGATGAAATGGAAGCTGCACCAGATGGACGTGAAGACAGCTTTCCTAAATGGTGTTATCGAAGAGGAAGTGTATATAGATCAACCCCAAGGATTTGAGGTTGAAGTCAGGAAGTCTCATGTCTGTCGATTGAAGAAAGCCTTATACGGATTGAATAAAGCTCCCAAAGCTTGGTATGGCCCTATAGATAGTTTCCTGATGAGCTTAGGCTTTACCAAAAATAAAGCATATTCAAATATCTACTTCAAAATTATGGATAATGAACCAATAATCTTACTACTGTATGTGGATGATTTATTCTTAACTGGAGAAGAAAATATCATCACTGAATGTAAACAGAGACTTGCCACAGAATTTGAAATGAAAGACCTTTGTCTAATGCATTGCTTCTTAGGCCTTCAGGTATGGCAGAGTCCATAAAGGATCTTCCTTAACCAAGGGAAGTACACAGTCGAAATCTTAAAGAGATTCGACATGCTAAAATGTGAGTCCATGAATACACCCATGGAAGCAAAGTTGAAGTTGTTGGTCGATACTTCATCAGACTTGATAGATGCCACACTATACAGACAGATTATTGGATCACTAATGTACCTGATGAACACCAGACTAGACATCTGTTTTGCAGTGAACACCTTGAGTCAGTTTCTAGTAGAGCCCAAACGTGTTCACCTAGTGGCTGCAAAACATGTGATGAGGTACCTTAAAGGTATAATGGATTATGGTCTTAGCTATGATGGAGATCATGACTTCACATTGAGTGGATATACTGATGCAGATTGAGAAAGAAGCATTGTTGATAGAAAAAGCACTTTCAGATGCTGTTTCAGTTTGGGATCATCCATGATCTCATGGAAGAGTAAGAAGCAATCCAGTATTTCTCTCAGCACAATGGAAGCAGAGTACATTTCCGCATGTTCTGCTAGTTGCGAAGCTATATGTCTTTGAAATTTGTTGACTGGCCTATTTGACTTGGAGATGAGAGAAACCGTGATTCTATGTGACAACCAGAGTTGCATAAAGATGACAGAGAATCCTGTATTCCACGACAGGTCGAAGCACATAGAAATCCGCTATCATTTCATCCACGACATGGTACAGAGAGGAGCCTTGAAGCTCCAGTACATTAGCACGGATGAACAGGTTGCTGATGTGTTGATCAAACCTCTATCTCATGTAAAGTTTGAACACTTTCGAGATAAGCTTGGTATAGTCCGAAAGGACCCTCCCTGAAAGGGGGAGTATATATATATTTATTCCTTGCTTTTGACCACACTATTAGACATAAAGCAAGATGATTCATTGCTTCTGACCTCGTTGTTAGACGTAAAGCATGACGTTGTGTGTTCCTTGCTTCTGACCTCGCTGTTAGACGTAAAGCAAGATGAGTCATTTCTTTTGACCTCATTGTTAGATGTAAAGCATGACGTTGTGGGTTCCTTGCTTCTGACCTAGTTGTTAGATGTAAAGCAAAATGATTCCTCACTTCTGACCTCATTGTTAGACGTAAAGCGAGATGTTAATGTGTTCCCTTCTTTTGACCTCGTTTTTATATGTAAAGAAAGATGATTCCTCACTTCTGACCTAGTTGTTAGACGTAAAGCAAGATGATGATGTGTTCCTTGCTTTTGACCTAGTTGTTAGACGTAAAGCAAGATGATTACTCGCTTCTAACCTCATTTTTAGACATAAAGAGAGATGATGATGATTCCTTTCTTCTGACCTCGTTGTTAGACGTAAAGCAAGATGTGACTGACATTGAGATACCAGCTTAACAGCTATGACATTGAGCTAGTGTATTACTATGATGTGCCAGCCTAGTGCTGTGATGAGGTATCATTTTTACTGATACATTTTGATGCATATGATGATGGAATTCTTTCGAGAATGATGATGCTTCCGATGAAGAAAACTTTCGATGACTCGTAAATATGCTAGCCAATGTTTCAAGATGATATTGACGATATTGTCCTCCTGATGCCACTGATGATGCAAACCTCTCTCTCTTGATGCTGTTGAAGAATACCCTTCTTGTTAAGGGGGAGTGTTGAAATAATGTAACTGCAAAGAATATTCTTATTATTATTGTTATTTTATTATTAAGAATAATCCCCATTGTGGATTAATCATGTCAGTAATTGTATTAGGACCAAATCCCCTTTTGCAGATTGGTCATCAGACAATTGTAATAGGAAGAATAAGAAGTCATTCCCAGCAGTTATTATTGAGACCTGGAATTAAATTAAAGGTGGGTTTACCCACCCAGAGTGAGAGGTTGGCCCTGCCAATGAAACCTTTTCACACATGCCAGTCTTGTATATATAGGGAGGCTAACGCCTCACTTTATCACACAACTCACTTGCTCATTTTCTTATGAGGCAAGCTGCAATTATCAGTTAGAGAGAGGAGAAGAAGAGTGGTGCATCTTTTAGGGAGGACTATCTGTATTGGTTTGAGTTATCTCTTGAACATTGTATTAGCAATTTATGATAAGGAATTTTTTGTTGGGTTTTCTTCCTCTAGATGGTTTCCCAGGATAAATGTTGTGTCTCTTATGAATGTCTAATTCTCAGTGATCTTATTCTTATGATGCTCTTATCTATTGAAATGCAAAGAACTATAATAATGGCATAAACATTAACAAAAATATGTACAACCCATATTCATTAAAGAGGTTTTACAACCTTCCTGGCATATACAATGTTTCCATTCTTTAGATCTTGGGGATATTTAATTACAATCGCTTCAAAATTTAATCTATGTGCCTCCCTAAGAATCCAAACCAATTAATGTGTGTGCATTGTATGTTGTGTCACCTTCCACACTTTCCTATCATCTTCGTCATTAATTTTTCCGATGATGCTCCTGCATCAATGGGCATTTCCTTTGTTTATTGTTATTTCTCTTCTGCAAATGAAGGTTGTTATTTTTGTTTCTTCATTCCACACAAGGTATCTTGTGACATTGAGAACAGACTCATGTGGTCCATATTCAACAATCACAATGGGATTTTGGGTATGAATCTTCTCAAATTATTGATAGGAATGTATGGTCTCTTCAACCAAGCCCAATCCATTCTAGTTGCCAAAATCCACAAGGTCCAACAAAAAACATGTTTGAGATTACTAATGGATGGGATCTCACACTAGGTAATGCAACTATAATATGCTCTAACCCAACTTGGCTAGGTCATTCAAAAATATATTGGGAAAGAGGATAAATGGATTCACTCATTTCTACCTTTTTTTGTCTCACCTTGCAAAAATAGGGTCACCTCACTTAGGCATTCCTTCAAATGTTTTCCAAAAAATGTAGTTGAATTTGAGATGGGCTATGTCAGTACAACCGAAAATGTAGGTGA
>JZKD02S0179262.1:245752-269325 GCA_000966675.3 Picea glauca
TAAAAGGAGGTTTCCCCCTCAAAGAGGCTTATTATCTGAAATTATCTCTTTTTCAAGGCATTGAGTACTTTTCCTGAGGTTTTTCTATGCTATATTGATGTTTGGTTCTTAACATCCGCTCTAACCAACAATGCCGCAACTTGTCGGAGTGTCGAACTGGTGAATGTATCAGGGATATAATGACCCCCCACTCTCCTACAATCAATGGTTGATAAACACTCATGATCTCTAGTGCTCCGGCGTTCCTTCACTCCAAACAACTACGACTAAACTCCTGAATGGACAAATCTCTGAACTGTTGAAAGTCTTGGGGATCTATGGTTGATTCTTTACTAGATCTATGTCAGATATTTGTGGGTAAAATACATGGTTTACGGGAACTTCGGGGTCCAATAGAAGAATATGGATCGTCAATTCCTTCCCAAAGGATTTCGAGAGTTCCCTGAGCTCTCCTCGAGAAATCTGCACTCGCTACTTCTCCTAGGATTTGTCACTTCAAGGAAGTAAATTCTGGCGCACTCCTTGTGCTTCTCTCCTGATATTTGACCCTTAGAATTATGGCCTGCACACTCCTTGTGTTGACTCTCCTAGGATTTAGATTTTCCAAGTCTCATCTACGCACTCCTTGTGCTTACTTTGTGCAAAATTGCACTATCTCTCCTGAGATTCTCAACTTGAAAAAGGTTCGGCCTCCACACACCTTGAGTTGTCACTATGCACTCCTTACACAAAGAATACTAGAAGAGAAACAGTTGAAACTTAAACATAATCATAAACTCATTCAAAGAATATACAAGTATACACACACATATACAAATGAAAAAGCACAGTATCTATTTGGTTTCAGAAAGAATAAAACAAGTTTACAATCTTCTCTCAGGAAATTCTAAGAGTATTTATTTTCTCTTCCTTAACAAGATAACCTTTCCTACAACATAGATTACATGGATTTATACATGAATGGTCTTCTCGAGCCTTCCCTTTGGATCAATTTAGTGCTTTCACGTGTTTGAGATTACTAATGGATGGGATCTAACACTAGGTATTGAAACTAGAATATGCTCTAACCCAACTTGGCTAGGTCAATCGAAAATATATTGGGAAAGATGATAATTGTATTCACTCATTTCTACCCTTTTGTTGTCGCACCTTGCAAAAATAGGGTCACCTCACTTAGGCATTCCTTCAAATCTTTTCCAAAAAATGTAGTTGAATTTGAGATGGGCTATGTCAATACAACCAAAAATGTAGGTGTCTTAGAAAATTATCCTAATTTCTCTTCAAGATTGGAATTATAATCTACACTAACCTATGTCACCTTCCTCTTCTTCACCATTTTATATTTGATCATAATTTTTTTCATCTTCGGGACTTTAGTTGAATTTGTTTTGGTAGGATGTATGTTGTCTTGTCTTATGTATATAACTTTATACCTTGGACCATGAATAAACATCTTTATAAGAAAGGTATATGTCAAGGAATATGGTAGGGTAGTAGCTTTAAACGTGATAGGGTCGTCTCCTCTTGGCCACACAAAAATATGATCCCTTAACATGTCAAACTAAATCTTTCCTTCTCGCACGCTTAGTATAAACACCTGTAGAATTTTAAGAATCTAGTTGGTGGTGTTGATCATGTCAACATACCACTTGAAAAATGCTTTGTCATTAAATTCCAAGTGCTTTGCATCCTTTTGACTCTTTCATTGATCATACTGCCAAGCATGGATGGTTCTATCATTTTTAGGTTGTAGTTCATGGCCCTGTGGTGGTTTCCATTTCCGCATAGAAAATGAAACGAATAGATAAACAAAAATGATATAGGTGGTCAATGCATGGGAATTAACACAAGCTTAGAACAACTTGTTCATAAAAAATTAGACTAGTTGAGATTGGATCCCTAGTCGAAAAAATATTCCATTGAAACTGTATCTAGGTTACATTCAGCCTTGACATACTTGCACATAATATGGTGGTCGATTAACTAACAAGAAATGTGGACCTGATCATGATTGATAAAACTAATGGTGGATTTGTGACCTCTTCTCTTTGTTATATAACATTGGTATAGGATAGCTTCCCCTTTTAGTCATCCATACTTCCCTTCCCCTTGAAATGAATTGGTGACGTCTTCCCCTTCGATAGAGAGACCAATCAGTATGTGGATGTACTAAACATGGATGTGATATGCTCTATACAATTAGAGATTATTCCTATGTTCTTGACTAATCTGTAACTTGGTACACTCCATCACCTCCATGGTAGTGACAAAAATAGGAAGGTTGATCATGTTGGTGAGGGTGGACACCCATAGTGGCTCAAAAATAGGCTTCCAAACTGTTGTGACTTCTATAGACTCTAAAAAAATATAGTATATGTAAATTGATGACTTCATTTTAGGGGAGAGGTCCGCATCCATGAAATCATTATCAAACAACCTAGTTTTCTCTACCTTTCTATTGAGGTATCCCATCATTTCTAGTTGAGGGTGACATAAATCAACCGTAATGGATCCCTTTGATATTACAACCATTGATTTACTTTCTAATGATTTTCCCATGGCTATAAACTATCATTGGTACACAAATATAATTGGAGGTGAAAAATGGGGACAACTGTGAACACTAGCATGCAATTATTTATCTTCTCTAGGCTCTAGTATGACTAAAAACTATGCACAAAAACACAAAGTGATAAACTGACTAAAGTTTGGGATATTTAAATACTCTTGTTTCGTTTATGACTAGGACTAATGATAGGATTTATACAAGCATGTGACAAGTCACCCATTGAATTGATCTGGATTGTAAATAGAACAAAATCAAACAAAAACATAAATATAACAAAGAGAATAGTAATATAGTGAAACCCAACTTCTATTAATGGATAAATTAATATAATATTATAGAACACAAACTAGCTAGAATGGTGGCATCTTATCTCTAGAGAGAGAGAGAGAGAGAGAGAGAGAGAGAGATGTTTGTTACCTTCATTTGAAAAAATATATCATAATAGGGCGAAAGAATGACCTTTTAATGAAAATAAATAAACCTAATTGTCCAAAACCGTAACCCTAGGAGGTAAAGCACCAAAAGGTTTTAGGTCCCCAAGGTCGTTAGTTGATATACCAACTTCTTGGGGAACATTTTTTTCATACAATCTCTGGTTGAGTCTCACAATAGGTCATTTCAAATATATAAGTGATAAGTACAATTGTCTCTTTTTGGGGCTAGAGTAAGCCATGTCTACCCCTAGGCCTCGAATGGAAAAAACAATCATTTAAGGCCACAAAACAACCTCGAAAGTTAAGGACTCGAAAATCATAAAACAAAATGGCCAAGATTGAGAACTATGATGAGTCAATGGAAGAGGTGTGTGGCCACCAATATCCACCTATATCATTACTCGCCCCTTATGCTATAATGGTCCCCATTTCATGAATTTTCCTCGGGAGATGGGGAAACGTTTTCTAAATTTGAACCTTGGTGAGCCACATGCCTTGTTAAAATAGCTTCCCTACTTTGAAAATACGATAGAGTTTTATGTTATGTTGGATTGTTCCCTTCATCCTAGTGTCCATGATCTAACCCACTGGATCTTGTACAATTCATTCAGCATTGGCTTCAGTAACGGTCAATTGCTCAACCACCTCTAAGGTGTCCAACAAAGGTGGGATATATGTTCAAAGTTGCTTCACATTAAATACCGGGTGCAAGGCAAGGAAAGGAGAAATACTCAATTCAAAAACATCGTCACCCACAACCTTTGTGATGGTGTAATGCCCATATCATAGTGGTTTAAGATTCTTGTGGGGGCCTATGAGGTGCTCTTTCTCCAAATGCAGCGACACCTTGTCACCAACTTGAAATTCATGTAGAACATGATGTTGGTCATGTTTTTTTTTGTACTTGGCATTGGCCTTCTCCAATATATCATGAACCACTTGTTGGATTTGCCAGATCCACGTAAAGAATTTAGTCAATCTATTGGCCTTTCTCTCAACGTGGGAGGATCCCATTGGGGAAGATGTAGCATGAAGAGCTACAATCAATGGGGGTCAATGGTTGGAACCCTAAGCACACTTGAAAAGAGATATGGCCAATTGATCTATGGAGGGATCTATTATAGATATGTTCAACATACGGAAGGATTCCATCCCATGTGTGTGGATATTTCGAGTTGTACATATTATAAGATGCACAATAATTTCGTTGACCACCTTTATATTTCCATCTGTTTTGGGGTGAAAGGCAATGGATTTTGTGAGTTTGGTGTCCATTAGTGACCAAAGGCTAGACCAAAATATACTCAAGAACGTGTTGTCACAATTTGAAAAAATAGTTTGTGCTAACTTGAAATGAACCCAAACATGGTTGAAGCAGATCTTAGTAGTGGCCTCAACAATGATACTCTTCTTACAGGTTGTCAATATGGCGATCTTAGAAATGGATCAACAAAAAAAAATAAACAGTCATTACCATGTTTGGTAGAAGGTATATTGAATATGTAATCCATGGATATGGACTCCCAGAGCCTATTAGGAGTATGTAGATAAATGTACAACCCTTCCTTTTAATGGTTGGTTTGGCAATGGCACAAACAATGCATGATATGATATACTTATTGACATCTTATCAAAGCCTCAGCCAATAAAAGTACTTTTGCAGTATAGCCATAGTATTTTCTACACCGAAGTGTCCTGTGACCCCACTTTAATGAGCTAACCAAATCATATCTACATGATTGCTTAAAGGAACATAGAGATGGCCCAAACAACCTAATATTACATATTAGAGATGAAAATATGGAATTGGTGTGCTTGCATTTAGTATTTGATATGTGGCACTGAATTTAGGATTATTGTGATATAGTTGTGACCACCCAGAGATCTCATGGTTGTAAGAGTTTATCACTATAGTTAGTGTACAATTGGAGTTGGACTAAGGAAATCGACAACTCGGTTGGTGCTACTATTCTTGTATTTAATGTTTAGGTTGAATTGTTGTAGGTAGGTAGATCACTTTTGGTGGTGGTCATTTTGTAACTTCCTATTTGTTTACATGAATTGTAGGGTCTAATGATTAGTGTGGATAACGAATTCTTTCCTGAGAATGTAATGCTTCCATTGGTGACAATCTTGTACAATGAAGTACATATCCTTATCATAGGTGGGTTACTTCTGGATGACATATGAGAATGTTTCATTTTGGTAGGACATTGGATGGCCATCCTAAGTGAGGACTACACCAATTTCATAGTCCGAAGAATCTATCTCAATCTCAAAAGGTTGTTGCAGATATGGCAAGGTGAGTATGGGATATGAACATAAGCAGTGTTTTAAATAATCAAATTATTTTTTATATGACTCGGCCTAAACAAATTCAGCCTTGGATCCACCCTTAGTGATGTTGTAGAGGTTCCAAGCAACATGAGAGAAACCCAACATGAAATCGCGATAGAAGTTGGCAAGGCCCAAGAAATTGAGGTCTTAGTTAGATTTGTTGGGTCTTGTGAGTCGTGAATGAATTGGATCTTGGTTGGATCCACTTGCACACCATTTTCATCCATGATGTATCACAAATATTTGATTCTTCTCATGCCAAATGAGTACTTTTTTATTTTAGCATATAACTTTTATTGTCGTAGGGTGTTGACGACTTGTTGAATTTGTTGCAAATTTTCTACCCAACGTTTACTGAAGATGAGGATGCCTTCTAGGTATATGACCAAAAATTAATTGATGAATGGTTTTAGGATGTCTCCCATCATCCTCATGAAAGTTTATAGAGCATCATCCAAGCCAAAAGGCAATACCAACAACTCAAAAAGGATTTCTTTGGTCTTGAAGGAATTTTTCCATACATATGTTTGTTGAGTTGGTACCTAGTGGTAACTTGACTTCAGATCAATCTTACTAAAGTACTTCTCACCGTTGAGTTGGTCACAAAGGTTATCAACCCGAGAAATGGGATATTGGTTCTGTTCTATGATTGTTTTTAGAGCTTTGTAATCAATACAGAGTCGTCATGTTCCACATTTCTTTCACACCAACATAACCAATCTCCCACAAGGTTTGGTCAAATGTACCCTTTTTGTATCAACTCTTGAATCTGGCATTTTATTTCTTCATTTTCCATGGGAGAATGGCTATAAAATGGGCTATTAGGTGAAGGATCACTGGGTATCAAATCAAGTGAATTCTTTCCCTGGAAATGTAGATGTACCCCAACATGTGAGGTAAATATATGTTAGTGTGCTTCGACTACTTTATCCTCCTTCTTTTTTTTGGTAGTGAGATGCCATGGAGGGGTTTTTGATGTCATGGTGATATCCCGTTCACCTTTAGAGTGAACCATGAAGAAGAAAAAATTCCCATTTTGTGAAATTATCTTCCTACATTGCTTGGTTATGATGAAGGAGACTATGGTACTTGGAATGACCTTAGGTATTCTATAGATTTGTCTTTCCAAAGTAACAATGACACTACGAGGTCTAGACTCATATACAACATCATTTTTCCACATATATAGTTGTCTTAAAAGAGCTTTACAAACTTTGAGTAGGGAAACATCACACATTACCTTGTCTTTGAAGGGATTAATGTCGTAGGATAAGTGACATTGTTGGTTGATGTGAAGGTATTATCCTTTCCGTAACCAACCAATGGTTTATGGCTAGGGGTGTGGCATTATTGGTAGCTTCAATATCGTTATAACCTTATATTAGATTAGATTCTTTTGGCTCTTGTTATCAAAAATAAAATTTAGTGGGGTCCCATTCGCCCACATTTGTGAATGAAAGAGGTGTTGCCCCTCCTCAATCTCCTCTCACTCTTCTTGTTCAATATTTGCAGTTATAATAACCAACTTTGAGCACAAAGTATGGAATATATTGGTGTACCCTGACATTTTTTGGTCTCTCTTCTAATGCAGAGTTGTCCATCTCATGTACTAGTAATCATAATTTCCAATAATGTAAAATTTCTCCTTGAGGTCATCAACAAAGGCTTCCCAAGTGGGTCTTGTCTCAAATTCCATAGAATCATATTCGTTGTGTCTCTCCCAGTTACCTCCCCAACAATATTTGACATGGGGAATGGATTTAAGGAGTGTGAAGTCGACCTTTTCATCATCAAAAAAATTTTGAACAATATAATAACCCTCTAGCATATTTCACCATTTCTCCAAAGCATCTGCATCTATTTGACCTTCAAATAATAAGATATCAAAGTTAAATTATTCCTTGATTGGTGTCATACCTCTGATATGGCTACTTGTTGAGGGTGCCTCACCCGTTGTTGGCATTCATTGAAGGATTTGGGGAAGTTGTGCATCGTCTCTTTCCTCTGTCACGCGAGGGATTCCTCATGTAATATAGTGAAATGATCTCTTTCTCCATAATATATGTTTTCTTTCTCCATAGGAGGCTTCTTAGGTTGATGAGAGTGATTGTCCCCAAGTGAAACTAGCTCGATACTCAACTCTTTATACCTTGACCTCATCAGGGACATGCATCAAAAAATAACAAGGTGAAAATTGATCTGATATCATTGATCTAGATTGTATAGGGAACATAATGAAACAAAAACATAAATATAGCCAAGAGAACTAAAAATATAATGAAACCCAAATTCTATTCATAAATAAAATAACAGAATATTGTAGAACACAAATTGGATAGAATGGTGGTATCTTATCTCTGAAGAGAGAGAGAGAGCAATATATCGAATACTCTCATTTACAAAAAGACATCACAAGAGAATGAAAGAATGGACTTTAAACATAAATCAAGAAACCTAATGGCCCAAAACCCTAACCCTGGGAGGTGAAGAACCAAATTTTTTGTGGGCCCCAAGGTGGTTAGTTGATACACCAACTTCCCGTGGGAAAACGTTTTTCATACAATATTTTTTGCGGGCACAAAGTAGCTCATTGGCAAGATCTAACTGGGAAGTATAATTGTCTGTATGAGTCGAGGGAAGAAGATGGCCACCCCTGGCCCCCGAATTGCCAAAAAAAATCATTTAAGGCCTTAAAATGGGACTAGAAGTTTAGGAAGAAAAAATCATAACAAAAATGGCCAAGATGGAGAACCATGATGAGTCAGTGGAAGAGGTGGGTTTCCACTGATATCCACCTGGATCATGACTAGTTCATAGCTTTGAAAATAGGATAGAATTTTATGTTATGCTGGATTGTTCCCTTCATCCTGGTGTCCATTATCTAACCCACTGGATCTTGCACAATTCATTCAACATTGGTTTCAGTAACGGTCAATTGCGCAAGTACCTATGAGGTGTCCAACAGAGGTGGGATATATGGTCAAATTTGATTCACATTAAATACTGGGTACAAGGCAAGGAAAGGAGAAATACTCAATTCAAAAACATTGTCACCCACAACTTTTGTGATGGTGTCATGCCCATATCATAGTGGTTTAAGCTTCTTGTGGGGGGCTATGCGGTGCTCTTTTTCAAAATGCAGCCACACGTTGTCACCAACTTGAAATTCGTGTGGAACATGATGTTGGTCAT
Organism: Picea glauca; assembly: GCA_000966675.3. NCBI lineage: Eukaryota > Viridiplantae > Streptophyta > Pinopsida > Pinales > Pinaceae > Picea > Picea glauca. The sequence goes on from JZKD02S0179262.1 coordinate 254,285, forward strand.
GTTTTGTTTTTTACTTGGCATTGGCTTTCTCCAATATATCATGAACCACTTGTTGGATTTATTGGATCCACAAAAAGAATTTAGTTTCTCTAACGGCATTTCTCTCAACGTGGGAGGATTCCATTGGGGAAGATGTAGCATGAAGAGCTACAATCAATGGGGGTCAATGGTTGGAACCCCAAGCACAACTGAAAAGAGATATGGCCAATTGATCTATGGAGGGATCTATTATAGCTATGTTTAACATAAGGAAGGATTCCATCCCATGTGTGTGGATATTTCGAGTTGTACATATTAGAAGATGCACAATAATTTCGTTGACCACCTTTATATTTCCATCTGTTTTGGGGTGGAAGGAAATGTATTTTGTGAGTTTGGTGTCCATCAGTGACCATAGGATAGACCAAAATATACTTAATAACTTCTTGTCACAATTTGAAAAAATAGTTTGTGCTAACTTGAAATGAACCCAAACATGGTTGAAGAAGATCTTAATAGTGGCCTCAACAATGATACTCTTCTTACAGGTTGTCAATATGGCGATCTTAGATATGGATGAACAAAAAAATATAAACAGTCATTACCATGTTTGGTAGAAGGTATATTGAATATGTAATCCATGGATATGGACTCCCAGGGCCTATTGGGAGTATGTAGAGGAATGTACAACCCCTTCCTTTTAATGGTTAGTTTAGAAATGGCACAAACAATGCATGATATGTTATACTTATTGACATCGTATGAAAGCCTCAGCCAATAAAAGTACTTTTGCAGTATAGCCATAGTATTTTCTACACTGAAGTGTCCTGCCACCCCACTTTAATGAGCTAACGAAATCATATCCACATGCTTTCTTAAAGGAACATAGAGATGGCCCAAACAACATAATATTCCATATTAGAGATGAAAATTTGGAATTGGTGTGCTTGCATTTACTATTTGATATGTGGCACAGAATTTAGGATTATTTTTAAATAGTTGTGACCACCCAGAGATCTCATGGTTGTAAGAGTTTAGCACTATGGTTAGTGTGCAATTGGAGTTGGACTATGCCAATCGACAAATCCATTTGTGCTACCCTTCTTGTATTTAATGTTTAGGTTGAATATTTGTAGGTAGGTAGGTCACTTTTGGTGGTGGTCATTTTGTAACTTCATGTTTGTTTACATGAATTGTAGGGTCTAATGATTAGTGTGGATAACGAATTCCTTCCTGAGAATGTAATGCTTCCATTGGTCACAGATTGTATAATTAAGTACATATAATTATCATAGGTGGGGTACTTGTGGATGACATATGATAATGTCTCATTTTGGTGCAACATTGGGTGGCCATGCTAAGTGAGGACTACACCAATTTCATAGTCTGAAGAATCTATCTCAATCTCAAAAGGTTGTTGCAAATCTTGCAAGGAGAGTTCGGGAGATGAACATAAGTAGTGTTTTAAATAATCAAACTATTTTTTGTATGACTCAGCCCAAATAAATTCATGCTTGGATCCACCCTTGGTGATCTTGTTGAGGGACCAAGTAACATGAGAGAAACCCAACATGAAATCACGATAGAAGTTGGCAAGGCCCAACAAATTGAGATCTTAGTTAGATTTGTTGGGTCTTGTGAGTCATGAATGACTTGGATCTTGGTTGGATCCACATGCACACCATGTTCATCCATGATGTATCACAAATATTTGATTCTTCTCATGCCAAATGAGCACGTTTCTATGTTAGCATATAACTTTTATTGTCATAGGGTGTTGAGGACTTGTTGAATTTGTTGAAAATTTTCTACCCAAATTTTACTAAAGATGAGGATGCCTACTAGATATATGACCAAAACTTAATTGATTAATGGTCATAGGATGTCTCCCATCATCCTCATGAAATTTTATAGAGCATCATCCAAGCCAAAAGGCAATACCAACAACTCAAAAAGGATTTCTTTGGTCTTGAAGGAGTTTTTCCATACATATGTTTGTTGAGTTGGTACCTATTGGTAACTTGACTTCAGATCAATATTACTAAAGTACTTGTCACCCTTGAGTTGGTCACAAAGGTTATCAACCCGGGGAATGGGATATTGGTTCTGTACTATGATTTTTTTTAGAGCTTTGTAATCAATACAGAGTCGTCATGTTCCACATTTCTTTCACACCAACATAATCAATCTCCCACAAGGTTTGGTCAAATGTACCCTTTTTGTATCAACTCCTGAATCTGGCATTTTAATTCTTCATTGCCCATGTGAGAATGGCTATAAAATGGGCTATTAGGTGAAGGATCACTGGGTATCAAATCAATTGAATTCTTGACTTGGAAATGTAGAGGTACCCCAACATGTGAGGTGAATATATCTTAGTATGCTTCAACTACTTTATCCTCCTTCTTTTGTTGTGTAATGAGACACCATGGAGGGGTTTTTGATGTCATGGTGATATCTCGTTCGCCTTTAGAGTGAACCATGAAGAAGAAAAAATTCCCGTTTTGTGAGATTATCTTCCTACATTGCTTGGTTATGATGAAGGAAACTATGGTAGTTGCAATGACCTCAAGTATCCTATAGAGTTGCCTTCCCAAAGTAACAATGACACTATGAGGTCTAGATGCATATACAACATCATTTTTCCACATATATGGTTGTATTAAAAGATCTTTACAAACTTTGAGTGGGGAAACATCACACATTACCTTGTCTTTGAAGGGATTAATGTCGTAGGATCAGAGACATTGTTAGTTGATGTGAAGGTCTTATCCTTGGCGTAACCAACCAATGGTGTATGGTTAGGGGTGTGGAATTATTGGTATCTTCAATATCTTTATGACCTTAGATTAGATTAGTTTCTTTTGGCTCTTGTTATCAAAAATAAAATTTAGTGGGGTCCTATTCACCCACATTTGTGAATGAAAGAGGTGTTTCCCCTCCTCAAGCTCCTCTCACTCTTCTTGTTAGATACTTGCAGTTATAATACTTAAATTTGAGCACAAGGTATGGAATATATTGGTGTACCCTAACATTTTTTGGTCTCTCTTCTAATGCAGAGTTGTCCATCTCATGCACTAGTAATCAAAATTTCCAATAATGTAGAATTTCCCCTTAAGGGCATCAACAAAGTCTTCCCATGTGGGTCTTGTCTCAAATTCAATAGAATCATCTTCGTTGTGTCTCTCACAGTTACCTCCCCAAAAATATTTGACATGGGATATGGATTTAAGGAGTGTGAAGGTGACCTTTTCATCATCAAAATTTTTTTGAACAATATAATAACCCTCTAGCAAATTTAACCATTTCTCCAAATCATCTGCATCTATGTGACCTTCAAATAAATGGATATCAAAGTTAACTTATACCTTGAAGGGATTCATACCTCTGATATGGCTACTTGTTGAGGGTGCCTCACTCGTTTTTGGCAGTCGTTGAATGATTTTGGCGAAGTTGTGCATCGTCTCCTTCCTTTTTCATGTGAGGGATTCCTCGCGTAAGATATAGAAAGGATCTCTTTCTCCATAATATCTCTTTTCATTCTCCATGGGAGGCTTCTTAGGTTGATGAGATTGATTGTCCCCAAGTGAAACTAGCTCGAGACTCAACTTTTTATACCTTGACCTCATCAGGGACATTCATCAAAAAATAACAAGGTGAAAATTGATCTGATATCATTGATCTAGATTGTATAGGGAACATAATGAAACAAAAACATAAATATAGCCGATAGCACACTTATATCATGAAACCTAACTTCTATTCATAAACAATATAACATAATATTGTAGAACAAAAATTGGATAGAATGGTGGTAGCTTATCCCTGAAAAGAGAGAGATAGAGAGAGAGAGAGAGAGAGAGATTGAATACGCTCATTCACAAAAAGACATCACAAGAGAATGAAATAATGGACTTTAAACATAAATCAAGAACCCTAATGGCCCAAAACCCTAACCCTGGGAGGCAAAGCACCAAAAGTTTTGTGGGCCCCAAGGTTTCTAGTTGATACACCAACTTCCCATGGGAAAAAAATTTTCATACAATATTTTTTTGGGGCAAAAAGTAGCTCATTGGAAATATCTAATTGGGAAGTATAATTGTCTTTATGAGTCGAGGGACGACGATGGACACCCTTGTCCCCTGAATGGCCAAAAAAAATAATTTAGGGCCTTAAAATGGCCCTAGAAGTTTAGGACCAAAAAATCATAACAAAAATGGCCAATATGGAGAACCATTATGAGTCAGTGGAAGAGGTGGCTTGCCACTGATATCCACCTGGATCATGACTAGTTCATAGCTTTGAAAATATCATAGAGTTTTATGTTATGTTGGATTTTTTCCTTCATCTTGGTGTCCATGATCTAACCCACTATATCTTGCACAATTCATTCAACATTGGTTTCGGTAATGGTCAATTGCTCAACCACCTCTGAGGTGTCCAACAGAGGTAGGATATATGGTCAAAGTTGCTACACATTAAATACTGGGTGCAAGGCAAGGAAAGGAGAAATACTCAATTCAAAAACATTGTCACCCACAACATTTGTGATGGTGTCATGCCCATATCATAGTGGTTTAATCTTCTTGTGGGGTCCTATGAGGTGCTCATTCTCAAAATGCAGCCACACCTTGTCACCAACTTGAAATTCGTGTGGAACATGATGTTGGTCATGTTTTTTTTTGTACTTGGCATTGGCCTTCTCCAATATATCATGAAACACTTGTTGGATTTGTTCGATCCACATAAACAATTTAGTTGCTCTATCGGCCTTTCTCTCAATGTGGGAGTATTCCATTAGGGAAGATGTAGCATGAAGAGCTACAATCAATGGGGGTCAATGGTTGGAACCCCAAGCACAATTGAAAAGAGATATGGCCAATTGATATATGGAGGGATCTATTATAGCTATGTTTAACATAAGGAAGGATTCCATCCCATGTGTGTGGATATTTGAAGTTGTACATATTAAAAGATGCACAATAATTTCGTTGACCACCTTTATATTTCCATCTGTTTTGGGGTGGAAGGAAATGTATTTTGTGAGTTTGGTGTCCATCAGTGACCATAGGCTAGACCAAAATATACTCAAGAACTTGTTGTCCCAATTTGAAAAAATAGTTTGTGCTAACTTCAAATGAACCCAAACATTGTTGAAGAAGATCTTAATAGTGGCCTCAACAATGATACACTTCTTACAGGTTGTCAATATGGCAATCTTAGAAATGGATCAACAACAAAAAAAAATAGTCATTACCATGTTTGGTAGAAGGTATATTGAATATGTAATCCATGGATATGGACTCCCTAGGCCTATTGGGAGTATATAGAGGAATGTACAACTCCTTCCTTTTAATGGTTACTTTAGCAATGGAACAAACAATGCATGATATGATATACTTATTGACATCTTATGAAAGCACCAGCCAATAAAAGTGTCCTACCACCCCACTTTAATGAGCTAACCAAATCATATCCACATGCTTTCTTAAAGGAACATAGAGATGGCCCAAACAACATAATATTCCATATCAGAGATGAAAATTTGGAATTGGTGTGCTTGCATTTACTATTTGATATGTGGCACTGAATTTAGGATTATTTTTATATAGTTGTGACCACCCAGAGATCTCGTGGTTGTAAGAATTTAGCACTATGGTTAGTGTGCAATTGGAGTTGGACTATGCCAATCGACAAATCGATTTGTGCTACCCTTCTTGTATTTAATGTTTAGGTTGAATATTTGAAAGTGGGTAGATCACTTTTGGTGGTGGTCATTTTGTAAATTCCTGTTTGTTTACATGAACTTTAGGGTCTAATGATTAGTGTGGATAACAAATTCCTTCCTGAGAATGTAATTCTTCCATTGGTGACAGATTGTATAATGAAGTACATATAATTATCATAGGTGGGGTACTTTTGGATGACATATGATAAGGTCTCATTTTGGTAGGACATTGGATGGCCATTCTAAGTGAGGACTACACCAATTTCATAGTTTGAAGAATCTATCTCAATCTCAAAAGCTTGTTACAGATCTGGCAAGGTGAGTATGGGAGATGAACATAAGCAGTGTTTTAAATAATCAAATTATTGTTTATATGACTCAGCCCAAACAAATTCAGCCTTGGATCCACCCTTGGTGATCTTGTTGAGGGGCCAAGCAACATGAGAGAAACCCAACATGAAATCACGATAGAAGTTGGCAAGGCCCAACAAATTGAGATCTTAGTTAGATTTGTTCGGTCTTGTGAGTTATGAAAGACTTGGCTCTTGGTTGTATCCACATACACACCATGTTCATCCATCATGTATCATAAATATTTGATTCTTCTCATGGAAAATGATCACTTTTCTATGTTAGCATATAACTTTTATTGTCGTAGGGTGCTGAGGACTTGTTGAATTTGTTGCAAATTTTCTACCCAATTTTTACTAAAGATGAGGATGCCTCCTAGATATATGACCAAAACTTAATTTATTAATGGGCATAGGATGTCTCCCATCATCCTCATGAAATTTTATAGATCATCATCCAAGACAAAAGGCAATACCAACAACTCAAAAAGGATTTCTTTGGTCTTGAAGGCATTTTCCCATACATATGTTTGTTGAGTTGGTACCTAGTGGTAACTTGACTTCGACATGCCACCACTGTGGAACAATAAAAACAAGAGCACTCCTAAAACTCGCGTGCATGATCTGTTGCGTTAGGGTTTGAGTAAGATGCCATGGCAGGCTAGGGAGGGGAGCCGCCGCGCCCTCCTTCCCCCGCCTCCTCCTTCCGTCGCCTGGTAGAAGCATGCAGCAAAAAATTGACCACCTCAGAAGCTCCCAGCTTCATCAAGAAACTGAAGGATATTCCAGAGATCGATCTCCCCCCTGAACATCCAATGAAAGTCGCCCTATCTCTTTCTAAACGAGGACTCATCAGCCAATTTATGGGACTCTAGCCCTCAACCAGATCCAAAGACAACTGGATTCAGAGGAACTGGAGACCTTTGATAACAAATAGTGTAACCTGCTACGTGGTCGGGTGGGGGTACTTCATATTCGAATTTATCTCCCAGGAGGACAGAGACCTGATCTTCAGAAATGGCCCATACTTCATGGGCACACAAGGTCTATATCTAAATAGATGGACCCCGAACTTTGACCCTGCCTTAGAAATCCCCAAGGATGTCCCGGTCTGGGTAAGACTCCCCAAATTGTCGATCCACTGCTGGAACCCCTCTTCTCTTCAGGCAATCGGCAATGGTCTTGGGCGCTACATCGACCGAGAAGAACCTAGGGACCAGTATTCTTGTGCGCAAATCTGTGTAGAGGTAGATCTAGAGGTAGGCCTACCAAAGGCAATAAAGATGAAGGTAGGAACCTGGAAACACATCCAAAAGATGGACTACGAACAACTTCCGTTCAAATGCAAAAGATGCCACGAATATGGCCATTTCCAAAGAAATTGCCCAAAAGCCCCCCCCCACTACAGAAAAAGAAGGAGATGAAGGCTGGCAGCAAGCCCAGAAAGGGAAGTCAAGAGAAAGAGGACAAAGAAGTGATCAGACAGAACCACAGAAATCCAAATCCACGGAAGCCCCAGGAAAGGAGAATAGCTTTCGAATCTTAGGCCAAAATATGGAGGAAAGTGTGCAAGACCCAAATACAGAAATCCCTGAGGAAGGGAAGGAAGACCAGAACCTGGAGGACAAGGGGAATACACCAACAGAAGAAGATGGGATGCACAACAACTCTCCCCAGAAGCAGGACGACAATCAGAACGCGGAGGAAGGGGAGATCTCGATAGGTAGCAATTCAGAGGATGTAAATGAGATTTGGACCACCCCAAAGAAAAAAGGAAGAGGTCAAAAATCAAAAAATGATGAAAGGAACCAGGAAGCCTACAACACTGTGCTAAATGGGTCACAATCCACCATCAAAAAGGCGTTCAATGTCCACAACAAGCGGAAGTAGGCCAAGGCCCCCCCCCCCCCCAAGTTCTTGATGATCATATCCTCCTGAAATTGTAGGGGAATGGGCAACAAAAAGAAGGAAGAAGCATTAAAAGATATCCTCAAATCATTGAAAGCAAGTATCCTACTGCTCCACGAGACCAAAATGAGCCAGCAAGATGTGCTCAAAACCTTATCGAATGTTTGGAAAGGAAGTCAAGGAGTCGTCGGGAATGCCAGGGGGGCCCTCAGGAGGGATTTGTACATTGTGGGATGCCTCCAAAATCGACATGCTCAGCTCCCATATCTGCATGCATTGGATTCACACCAGAGTTCTCCACAAAAACACGGGATGTCAGGTAAGCATATTTAATATTTATGTTCCACATCTATTAGGGGAAAAAAAACATTGTTGGGATTCTCTGCAGACCTATCTCCAGCAAAATAATCTCTCTAATATTATTCTCAGAGGAGATTTCAATGTAACGCTGGCCCAGGATGAGAAGAGGGGTGGCTCGATCGTGAGAGATCCGGCCAGAGAATGGGTAGAGGAATTAGTCGTTGCATGGGACCTCCTCGATATAAAACCCACCAGAGGTCGTTACACATGGACAAATAAGAGAACTGGTCCTGGACACATCACTGCCAGATTAGACATGTTCCTCGTACAAAACTCTTTCCTGTTGCTAGGACTTGAAGCAAAAGCAGAAATTTCGGCCCATAGTGCTTCAGACCATAAACCAATTCGATTAGAAATCAAAAAAGACCAAATCAAAGGGCCCATTCCCTTCAGATTCAGCCCAAGTTGGATCAATGATAAAGGATTCTCAGAGATTGTCACAAAAGTGTGGGCCACCACAGTTCAAGGCTCAGCATCCTATGTATGGGAGGAAAAAATAAAAAGGCTGAAATTTGCTCTAAAGTCATGGGCCAAAAATCAGCCGAGTCCAGCAGCAGTGCGCCTAGCAGCCCAAAGCCAACTTGAAGCACATCAGCTGGCAATGGAACAATAGGAGATCACTCCGGAAATTTTGAAAGAGGAGGGCAGCCTCCAAAGGCAATGGCACCAAGCCTGCAGGTTGGAGGAAAATTATTGGAGGCAGAAGTATAGAAGTTTATGGCTGAAAGAAGGAGATCGAAACACAACCTACTTCCACAAACAAGCAGAGGCAAGAAAACAATACAAGGCAGTTACGGAAGTGCAGGTCCAAGACAAAATAATTGCAGATCCAGATGGAATTAAACAAGAAGCTTATGACACATTTGAGAAATTATACACAGCCCCAAAGGACGTGGATTTAGACCAGCAAGGATACCCCCTCAGTCTGATTCCAAAGCTAATAACTGCAAACATCAACAACAAGCTGACAAGCAAGGTTACGCAGCAAGAAATAAAGGAGGCCCTCGATCAGATGAATCTAGACAAAGCTCCAAGACCAGACGGGTTCACTGCCAGGTTTTATCAGCATTGTTGGGAAATCATCAAAAAGGACCTAACCAAAATGATCCAGAAATCTCAGAAGGCCAGCAAGTTGGGAGGAAGCACCAACTCTTTCTTTCTGGCACTCATTCTGAAATAAAAAGGAGTGATATCCTTCAATAGATTTAGACCAATCTCCCTATGCAACACAATCTATAAAATACTTTCCAAAGTAATAGCTAATCGCCTCAAGACAGCGCTTCCTCTTATCGTTCCTGAAAATCAAGGAGGCTTTGTCCAGGGGAGGCATATCGCAGACAACATCATCTTGGTACAAGAAGCGATCCATTCTAGCGTGCTAAGAAAATAAAAAGGTATGGTCATCAAACTGGATCTCGCTAATGCTTTTGATCGAGTCAGACATGAATTTTTGTTTGAATTTATGAGGAAGTTTGGATTTGATTTGCACTTCATAAGCTGGATTAAAGCCTGCATTGGATCTCCCTGGATAGCCCCCCTGGTGAATGGGAAGGTATCTTCCTTCTTTAAAGCCTCCAGGGGGCTAAGGCAAGGCTGCCCTCTGTCGTCTCTGCTCTATGCACTTCAAGCTTCAGCTCTCAGCTACCAATTGGAAAATGCCCAAATAAATAAAGATCTCCTAGGACTAAGAATAACCCAAGGGGTGAAAGACATCAACCATGCCCAATTTGCAGACGACACGTTATTGCTGGGGGGAGCAAGCCCCATCATAGCGAAAAAATTTAAGGAAGAGTTGGATGCCTATGCAGAAGCCTCTGGCAGCGAAATAAATCTGGCCAAAAGTAACATTTTTGGCTAGAACATCACTCCAAATGAAATGCTGAGAATCACTCGAGTTCTTGGGATGGAGGGGCACACAAATTGGGATGCTTTTAAGTATTTAGGAGTCCCAATCTTTAAGTCTGCCCCAAGAGCTTCCCATTGGAGCCATCTAGCAGAAAAACTTAAAAGTAAGTTCTCTTCCTGGGGGGGCAACTGGCTGAACTTAGCAGGGAAGACAGTCTTGATAAAAGTTGTAGTAGCTAGCCTCCCAATCTATCAATTCTCGTTGCTACTAGCCCCAGCCATAGTCATTCAAAAACTTGAAGAATTTCAGAGACGTTTCCTTTGGGAAGGAGGAAAGTAAGAAAAGAAGAAGCTGCATCTAGTTAAATGGGAAAAAACCACAAAATCCTATATGGAAGGAGGTCTCAATCTGAAGAACACAAGGACTCAGAATCTAGCCTTAGGGGCAAAACTTCTCTGGAAAATGGTAACTGGTAAATCCACTTGGATTAAATGAGCCCTATGGAGGAAATACTTCCGAGGGTCTCGGGATAGAAGCTTAGAGCTCCCATGCAAGGATGGGAAAATATCTCCCATCTTTGCACTCTGCAAAAAAGTGATTCCTCTCTTCACCCCCCATTTAACCTGGATTCTGAAAAGTGGTAAGAAAATAAGAATTTGGACAGACTCTATAATGGGCGACCCTCCGCTAGATCAGCATCAAGACCTGCAAGACCTTAAAAGATGGATGGACAGTCAAAACCTCACAACACTTTCATACATCTCAGTTTGGGGAGCAGAAAGGCCTCATCTCTGGCAAGGCTGGGCAGCCCCCAACAGACCCGCCATTTTAGATAGGCAATGGGATGCTCTCAGGAAGTGTCTGCAAGGGAAAGATCCGCTAAAAAATGCAGGCAAAGATGATCGAGGATGGGGCAGGAATGCTAAGGCTTATACCACAGCAGAAGGATACCATCTTTTCAGCTCAGTCCCCACTGCATTTCCAAATCCATCCCTGTGGAAGGCAGTCTAGAATTATCGCTCCCTACCAACAGTTGACCTATTCATTTGGACTTTGGCTTATAAGAGCATCCCAACGGGGGAGAATCTCAAAAAAAGGGGCTGGGAAGGGCCCTTTAGGTGCCCTCTTTTCCTTCAAGAGGAAGAAACAACTGATCATCTCCTCCTAAATTGTAGTTACTCAAAAGAAGTTTGGAAGAAGATGACAAGCTCCCAGCTAGACACCAGCCTCCCCACTGATGTAGTTAGCCTTCTCCTCCAATGGGAATCCTTTTTTCCCTTTGCCGACAAAAAAAGGAACCAAACACTCTGGATATGGGGATTGTTACCAAAGCTCGTCCTATGGAGTCTCTGGTTAGAATGAAACCATAGAATTTTTAAATATAGCCAGTTAAATGAAGTCAGAACGATCACCAAAACTCAAGCAATGTTGGGGGAGTTAGCTGCACATCTTAGCCCCACAGTAAAGCTACACAATCTGGATGAAGATCAGAGGAATTGGATAGCTAAATTCAACATCCCAGGATTAGGATGCACACATCGAACTCATCCAAACAAAGAAAACTGGGAGATCAGGGAAAGTGGAAAGGAATTTGCCAACTGGAAAAGTAAAATCAAAACACCTATCCTTAATTTCGATGGGGCCTCGAAAGGGAACCCAGGACTTGCCGGAGGAGGGGGCACAATTGAAGATCCCAATCAAGACAAAGTGACGCAATATTCTCTTGGGATAGGTATAGAAACCAACAATAGGGCTGAGGCATTGGCTCTCTGGCAAGGATTGCAATTGGCAGTAAAACTCAAAATCCAGGAATTGACAGTAATAGGTGATTCCAGAATCATTATACAGGCCATGGTTAAGAGATCCAAAACTCAAAGTATCAAACTCAACAGTCTCCTTGATAATATTTGGCTCATAATAAGTAAATTGAATTCCTGTCAATTCTATCACGTGCTAAGGGATCAAAATCGAAGTGCTGACCAAGCAGCCAACCAAGGCGTGTTATTGGAGGCAGGGGCGTTGTCAGTAAATGGCATAATGGAACGACTGGAGATTCCATGAACCCACGCAGACCACGGGCTCTCATCCAAATGCTGGATCACGCAGGGATAAAGGATCTGGGCGAATCAAGCAAGAAGACAGGCACAGATGGTTTGATTGGCAGGCAGGCTTGGCCAAGTACCAAGAGAAAGGGCACCCAAGATCTGAGGCAGACACAGGATCCGCGCGACTTCATCCAGATCCCAAAGGCAATGATGGACAGAAGTAAAAAAGAAATAAAGGGAAGTCGGCCCCCTCTCATTCTAGCCCATGGAACGATCTGTAAGACGCTCAGGAACTTAGAGAGTGAAAGGAACCAGAGCAAGCAATGCCAGGCGTGTGAGGTGGAGCTAGAAGGAAGATGGCGTCTTCTTCCAAAGGGACGATGAGCACAGAAGAGAGGTTGAAGGAGATGTACAAAACTCTTGCAAATCTGCAACAGATGCTTCAGCACCAGTTAGACTTCCTGGAAAATCTGGATGTGGAAGCTGGACGCAGGCTGGAATAGCTTGAGTCGGACATCACCCTGACTAAAATTGGTTTTGCAGAGGAATTGGACAAGCTTCACAAAGAGCTGAAGAATCCTCAGCAAGAATTTGATGAAAGAATGGAACAACTGGAGGCTAAAATGGCCCAACTGAACAACAATTGGAACCAGGAAGAAGAGAAGTAATCTTTTGTGTTAATTGTAAATGTAAGCAAGCTCTCAAAGAACTCTGGAATTGTCTTAGACAAGGCTTTAAATAAGCAGTATATTAAGCAGAAAGGGAGCTCAGTCAGTCAATAGGTCTTGTTTCAAGGTTGTTTGTATTCAGGACAGTAGTCCCGAAGACACATTGGGAATTTTGTAACTGAATCTGTGGCTTTGCCACACCTTTAATATAAAACATATCCATTTATGTCAAAAAAAAAAACTTGACTTCAGATCAATCTTACTAAAGTACTTGTCACCCTTGAGTTGGCCACAAAGGTTATCAACCCAGGGAATGGGATATTGGTTCCGTACTATGATTTTTTTTAGAGCTTTGTAATCAATACAAAGTTGTCATGTTTCACGTTTCTTTCACACCAACATAATAAATCTCCCACAAGGTTTGGTCAAATGTACCCTTTTTGTATCAACTCTTGAATCTGGCATTTTATTTCTTCATTTTCCATGGGAGAATGGCTATAAAATGGGCTATTAGGTGAAGGATTATTGGGTATCAAATCAATTGAATTCTTGTCCTGGAAATGTAGAGGTACCCCGACATGTGAGCTGAATATATCTTAGTATGCTTCGACTACTTTATCCTCCTTCTTTTGTTGTGTAATGAGACACCATGGAGGGGTTGTTGATGTCATGGTGATATCTCGTTCACCTTTAGAGTGAACCATGAAGAAGAAAAATTTCCCATTTTGTGAGATTACCTTCCTACATTGCTTGGTTATGATGAAGGAAACTATGGTAGTTAGAATGACCTCAGGTATCCTATAGATTTGTTTCCCAAGGTAATAATGACACTACGAGATCTAGACTCATATTCAACATCATTTTTCCACATATATGGTTGTCTTAAAAGAGATTTACAAACTTTGAGTGGGGAAACATCACACATTACCTTGTCTTTGAAGGGATTAATGTCATAGGATAAGTGACATTGTTGGTTGATGTGAAGGTCTTATCCTTGGCGTAACCAACCAATGGTGTATGGTTAGGGGTGTGGAATTATTGGTATCTTCAATATCTTAATGACCTTAGATTAGATTAGATTCTTTTTCCTCTTGCTATCAAAAATAAAATTTAGTGGGGTCCCATTCACCCACATTTGTGAATGAAAGAGGTGTTGCCCCTCCTCAAGATCCTCTCACTCTTCTTGTTAGATAATTGTGGTTGTAATACTTAAATTTGAGCACAAGGTATGGAATATATTGGTGTACCCTGACATTTTTTGGTCTCTCTTCTAATGCAGAGTTGTCCATCTCATGTACTAGTAATCATAATTTCCAATAATGTAGAATTTATTCTTAAGGGCAATAACAAAGGATTCCCAAGTGGGTCTTGTCTCAAATTGAATAGAATCATATTCATTGTGTCTCTCACAATTACCTCCCCAACAATATTTGACATGGGATATGGATTTAAGGAGTGGGAAGGTGACCTTTTCATCATCAGAAATTTTTTGAACAATATAATAACCCTCTAGCAAATTTAACCATTTCTCCAAAGCATGTGCATCTATGTGACCTTCAAATAAATGGATATGAAAGTTAAATTATACCTTGAAGGGTGTCATACCTCTGATATGGCTACTTTTTGAGGGTGCCTCACCCGTTGTTGGCATTCATTGAAGGATTTGGGAAAAGTTGTGCATCGTCCCGTTCCTCTGTCACGCGAGGGATTCCTCGCGTAATATATTGAAATCACCTCTTTCTACATAATATCTCTTTTCATTCTCCATGGGAGGCTTCTTAGGTTGATGAGAGTGATTGTCCCCAAGTGAAACTAGCTCGAGCCTAAACTCTTTATACCTTGACCTCATCAACGACATGCATCAAGAAATAACAAGGTGAAAATTGATCTAATATCGTTGACCTAGATTGTATAGGGAACATAATGAAACAAAAACATAAATATAGCCAAGATCACACTAATATAATGAAACCCAACTTCTATTCATAAATAAAATAACATAATATTGTAGAACACAAATTGGATAGAATGGTGGTAGCTTATCTCTGAAGAGAGAGAGAGAGAGAGAGAGAGAGAGAGAGAGATCGAATACGCTCATTCACAAAAAGACATCACAAGAGAATGAAAGAATGGACTTTAAACATAAATCAAGAACCC
>JZKD02S0179274.1:0-10665 GCA_000966675.3 Picea glauca
ATCCTTTGCTGAGTCTAACATAGTCCTTATGGTGTTGATGGGGGAGAAAGCCACATGAATGTCACCTTTCCTTACGATCCTAGCTATCTTCTCAGATAGACCTTTGATGTAAGGGAGGGAAAACCTCTTTGTTTCTTGACGTGTACTCTGTCGTCCCGCATAGGATCCTTTTGCCTTTATCATCGCTTTCTCAACTTGGTTTACTGAGTACCCATTCCTTTTAAATGCATCTTCTAGATGATTTAGTTCCAACTCAACATGCACTTCGTTGGAAATGTGTAAAGCTCAAGTCACTAAGGTGTTAAGTACTCCAAGATTTTGGGAAGGAAAATGGTGTGAATCAGCATGAAAATATCTATCCATGTGTGTGGTTTTTATGTAGACCTCATACCCAAAGGAACCATCTCCTTTCTTGGTGATGCGAACATCCAAAAATGGAATTCTATTATCCTTTTCAATCTCCATTGTGAATTTTATCTTCTCACGTTGACTGTTTAAATGATCAAAAAACGCATTCAAACTATTCCTCCCACTGGGCCAAAGGAAATTTGTATCATCAACATATCTTCTCCAACCTTTGGGTTTTAAAGGGAAAGAGTCAAGCGCCTGTCCTTCAAAGTGTTCCATACACAGGTTTGCAACCATAGGTGACAATGGGGATCCCATAGCCACACCCTTTGTTTGCTCATAAAAACTACCCCGAAAAGTAAAGAAAGTGGACCTTAGGAAAACTCTTACCAGCGTTGACGTCTCCTTGTCCGTAAGTTCCTCAATGAACTTAATGGAATATTCTACTAGGATCTTGGTATAAAGTGACACCACATCGAAGCTGACCAACAAATCATTCTCTGCTACCTGCCACCGCTTGATGTCATAAACCTAATGCGTTGAATCTTTGACAAATGAGCTTGTTAAGCCAACCAAGTGTTTCAATCTATTGGCCAAGAATTTTGACAGGAGATATGTCGAAGATCCAATGGTGTTCACAATTGGTCGAAGGGGGATGTTAGGTAATCCATAAATCTGTGGCACCAAGCAATTTTTGGGGGTGAGATTCTTTTTTAAATCTTCATTGAGAGAGGATTCATTGATGACCCGAGAGACCTCCTTCATAGCCTTGTTGCTAGGGTCTTTTTCTAATTTCTTATAGCTCCCATTGTTGGTCAGATGATCCATCATTTTTTCAACATAATTCGAAGTATTTAATACAACGGTGGCATTTCCCTTATCCGCCTTGAGGATTGTAATGTTCTTGTTCCGTCTAAGTCCTCTTAGTGGTGCACCTTCCTTCTTACTGATGTTTTTTCTGGGGAGTTTAGCACACCTTATTGCTATTGTGCATTCCTATCTTATCATTTCGACTGTATATGAGGGAAGAGGCCTGATCGCAGCCTCAATATCACAAAGGCCGAGGTTTATTTTGATGAGGTTTTGAGCACAAAATTATCAAAACAACGGTTAAAATTCATGCATCTCAAGAAACAACAGTTGGGCGACTCAATCAACCATAACAAAAACACATATTCCAATGTAATTAACCTCTCTAACCAACAACTGGATCCACCAAGACAACAGGTATTAGACTACAGCCTCAACTTCGCGGTGGCTCCGAACAAAATTCTTGTAAAAGAACTAATATGTGATATTGAGGTTTCCATCAGGCCTCTTCCCTCAAATACAGTCGAAATGATAAGATAGGAATGTGTAGTAGCAATAAGGTGTGCTAAAATCCCCAGAAAAAACATCAATAAGGAGGAAGCTGCAGCACTAAGAGGACTTAGATGGAACAAGAACATTACAATCCTCAAGGCTGATAAGGGAATCACCACCGTTGTATTAAATACTTCAAATTATGTTGAAAAAATGATGGATCATCTGACCAACAACGGGAGCTATAAGAAATTACAAAAAGACCCTAGAAACAAGGTTATTAAGGAGGTCTCTCGGGTCATCAATGAATCCTCTCTCGACGAGGATTTAAAAAAGAAGCTCACCCCCAAAAATTGCTTGGTGCCACGGATTTACGGATTACCTAAAATCCATAAGGATAACATCCCCCTTCGACCGATTGTGAACACCATTGGATCTCTAACATATCTCCTGGAAAAATTCTTGGCCAATAGGTTGAAACCCTTGGTCATCTTAACAAGCTCATTTGTCAAAGATTCAACGCATTGGGTTTATGACATCAAGCGGTGGTAGGTAGCAGAGAATGATTTGCTGGTCAGCTTCGATGTGGTGTCACTTTATACCATGATCCCAGTAGAAGATTCCATTAAGTTCATCGTGGAACTTATGGACAAGGAGACGTCAACGTTGGTAAGAGTTTTCCTGAGGTCCATTTTCTTTACTTTCCGGGGTAGTTTTTATGAGCAAACAGAGGGTGTGGCTATGGGATCCCCACTGTCACCGGTGGTTACAAACTTGTATATGGAACACTTTGAAGGATAGCTGCTTGACTCTTTCCCTTTAAAACCCAAAGTTTGGAGAAGATATGTTGACAATACAAATTTGCTTTGGCCACATGGGAGGAATAGTTTGGACGAGTTTTTCGATCATTTAAACAGTCAGCATGAGAACATAAAATTCACAATGGAGATTGAAAAGGATAATAGCATTCCATTTATGGATGTTCGCATCACCAAGAAAGGAGATGGATCCTTTGGGCATGAGGTCTATAGAAAACCCATGCACATAGATAGATATTTGCATTCTAATTCACACCATTTTCCTTCCCAAAAGCTTGGAGTAGTTAACACCTTAGTGACTCAAGCTTTACGCATTTCCAATGAAGAGCATGTTGAGTTGGAACTAAATCATCTAGCAGATGCATTTAAAAGGAATGGGTACTCAGTAAACCAAGTTGAGAAAGCCATGATAAAGGCAAAAGGATCCTACGAGGGACAACAGAGTACACATCAAGAAATAAAGAGGTTTTCCCTCCCTTACATCAAAGGTCTATCTGAGAAGATATCTAGGATATTAAGGAAAGGCGACATTCATGTGGCTTTCTCCCCCATCAACACCATAAGGACTATGTTAGACTCAGCAAAGGATCAGATTGACCCCAACCTACATAAAGGATTTTATGCTATTTCTTGCTCACGTGGAAAAGTCTACATTGGTGAGACAGGAAGATCAATGAAAGTCAGATTTAAAGAGCATGGTGCCGACCTAAAATTGAATAGAGTCCAAAAGTCAACCCTCGCTGAAATTTCTTGTACAACCAACCAGCATGTGTGTTTAGAGGATGCTAGAGTTGTGGCCAAAATGGATAACTATGGGAAGCATAAAGTAATGGAGGCTTTGGAAATTGCGTTAAACCCCAACAGTTTAATTCGGGATGATGGATGGAAGTTAAGCGAGAGTTGGAGACCAGTGCTTGTTGACTTAGGACACGTTACTTGTTGACTTAAGATATGTTACATGATCGTTGCTTAGGGTTTAATTTTACTAAGATGACCTCTCTCAGTGTGGGTTTCAAGGATCTTGATATCTATTTAATTGTGTTGTATCTTCTTATTCGAGGAGCCTCTCTTATCTATCGAGTGCTCCTCCTGATGATGATCCCTGGAGGAATCGAAACGCGTCGACTCTCTTGTTTTAACACAAAGTTCCTTTATTTATTTAATTATATTGATGGTAATGATGATGATGATGATGATGATTAATGTCCACTAAGACTGAATTGGTTTATCGGACCTTAAGAGGGTAAGTCATTACTTGTGATTCTTTATAATTTTATTTTTGTGCTCAAAAAGCATTAAGAAAATATTTCCAAGATCACCATACATTTGTTGAGTTAAGAGGTTAGCAAGGTTGGTAGTGTGACAAATATTTTGAAAATGAGATCTAATATGGGTATAGGCTGGACAATCTAAGATAAAGTGTTTTCATCTTCAAGATTCTTAGTGTCACAAAGGTGACACACTCTTTCATCCCATGGCATTTTAGGAATTGAACAATGCCTAGTTTCACTATGGAGTTCGTGATAATTTGTTCTTATTTAGCATTTAAAGGTTGAGATACCTAAGCAAATTTTTAAGAAATTGTATAATTTTTTTTTTACATTATATGAAATGTATTATGTTTATAAGGTATACACATTATTTATTTTTCTTTGATATTGGAGTAACAATAATAATAAATGTTTAGTATTAAATTTAAAAATTAATATTGTTAGATATTTATATTATTTGTTTTTTGGAAAAATAATAATATAATTTAATTGTTGAATAACAATAAAATATATAGAGGAAAAAGAGCAATTAATCGAATGAAAACTTCCATATCCACACTCTGCGTTTAAGGTTTCATCCTTGAACCTAGCCATCTCCTCCCTTACTGCCGCAACCATGGAGGCCAAGGGAGGAGGGAATTCGACCCCGTCCTACATCACCATCACTGCCAAGGAGCACGACTCCAACCACTCCAAGAGAACAACCTTCGAACTCCTAGACGACATGCAACAGATAATCTGGGAGGAATAAATGTCGAAGGAAAAGCCGATGGAAATCAACCTAGAAGACAGTCACCCCAAAAAAAATCGCACCTGGGAACCATTCAAATGCATTTTGCAAGCCTTGATCGCTCCTAAATATATCATAAGATCTCCGATAATTGAATATCAGAAACAGTACATGAGGGATTTCACCCTGATAGGGAAATTCCTAGGGCTATGGCCTTTGCAAAAAGACCTTGTCAAATGGATTCATCACTAGTGGAAGCCCAAGGGTCACTATGACCTCCAACTTGGATCAAAAGGCTTATTTACAATCATATGGCACAACCTGGATGACATAAATAAAATATTTGAAGGAGGGTCGTAGTTCTACAACTCGAAGGGCCTTTTTCTCTTCTTCTAGATGGAGAGATTCATCCCAAAAAAGGAAGACTTCACCCACGCTCTGGTTTGGCTAAGACTATACTCGCTCCCATAAGAGTTTTGGCTGGAAGAGATCCTTGCAGGAATTGGTAACACCATCAAAATCTACGTCAAAGCCTCAGAGGTGACAAGACAACGAAGGTACACTACTTATGCTCGCATTTGTGGCTATTTGAACATATCCAAACCCCTCCTTGGAGCCATTACCCTAGATTACCAAGATGAGGAATGGTCCCAAACCATCAAATATGAGCACATCCCCTTTCTCTTTCGCAAATGCCACGAGCATGGTCATATCTACCACGAATGCCACTTAAATAACCCCACCAAACCTTCTCCGAAAGAACCTGACAAATCCAAGGATGATTTCACTCAAATCATGGGTCGACAAAGGCATCAAGCTAAAAAATCCCCTCCCCAGCCCCCCCCAATACCCCCAACCAATAATTCCTTTGAAGCTCTCCCGTTGGATACCCCCTCCTCTTCTACCAACCCTATGACACCCCTTGTGACTGGCCAAAACTCAGCCAATATCGACCCTCCTTCCCCAACTTCTTCACAACCTCCATTCACAAAGACCTCCCTTCCTGAGAATATTGGACCGAAAATGGGGGATCCAGACACAGAACTATAGGATCAGGAGCTAGCAGGTATAAATATGGTGCATCTAGAGTAAGCCTACCGAAAGAAACAACTGTATACCATACCAATAGATCAGCTACGCAAAGTACACAAAGTCTTCCTCAACTCCTCGGCAAGAGGATCAACCTGAGCCAGTACGAATATAGGAATACAAAAAGCCACCTCGAAGGAACAACACAAACCCACAAAAGATGAGAAAAAGAGAGGTAGAAAACCAAAACACCAACTCATTCAATATGTCGGTAATTTTCTTGTCAACTCGGGTCAAATAAATTTGATCTCAGACAGTTTCCCTCCCCTCCAACACCCATCGTCCTCATGAATATTATATATTGGAATATAAGGGACCTTAACACACAAAGAAAACAGGGATTGCTCAAAAAAAGAATCAAGAAGGAACAACCAGATATACTTCTCATGTAGGAAACAAAATGTGCGAGAGAGGAAGCTTCCTCTCCTCTTCAAAAATGTTAGAAGCAAGCCTCGCATGTGGGAGTGGATGCCAGGGGGGAAGCAGGTGGTCTAGAAATTCTTTGGAATCCAACCACAGTGTTACTTGATGGTTTTTT
Source organism: Picea glauca (assembly GCA_000966675.3). Lineage (NCBI taxonomy): Eukaryota > Viridiplantae > Streptophyta > Pinopsida > Pinales > Pinaceae > Picea > Picea glauca. The sequence continues at coordinate 6,097 of JZKD02S0179274.1, forward strand.
CACCTCTAAATGGACCATCACAACCTCATTTCGCCTAACTGGCTCGAACAAACAAGGCTACATCACAAATATCTATGGACCCCATCAACCAGGAGATAAGGAAGCCTTCCTTAATCACTTGGACTAGATATCCAACCACATCGGCTCCCAAATATGGATCCTCGGGGGAGACTTCAACATGATCACAGGTCTAGAGGAAACAAAGGGGGGCACACACACTTTGGAAAATGATAGTGAGCTTTTCAATTGCACCATTGGACTATTGAAACTAATTTATGTGGGAACAAACAATGGGCCCTACACATGGTCCAATAGACATTCGGGGACTCATCATGTCTCCAACAGACTAGACCGATTCCTCCTTTTTGAAGCTATAATGATGGATGGCCTCGCCTAGAATGCCATGGTCATTGACACCCCAGGGTCAGACCACTAGTCGATACTCTTGACTATTAACATCAGTGGAACCCCAAGTAGAAAACCCTTCAGATTTGAAAAATTATGGCTATCACACCTAGAATTCCAAGACAACATCAAGCAATTGTGGGAAGAAGTGACCATCCAAACAAGGACCCCGATGTACCAATTCCAACTGAGGCTAAAAAACCTCAAACAACATCTAAAGTCTTGGAATAAGTCCACCTTTGGAAAAATATTTCAAGCACATGAAAGTCTCAATCAGAAGATTCAAATCCTCCAACAACAGATCCACTCTCAAGGCCTTACAGAATCCCTAAAGAAGAAGGAAACTCTACTTAGAAACCAGATCATAGAAATAAGGGTGCAGGAAGAGATACTCTGGAGACAAAAATCCTGCATCCAATGGATAAAAGAGGGGGAAAAAAACACAAAATTTTTCCATAGATCCATGGTTCAACATCGCCAAATAAATCGCATCACTCATCTAGTCTCAGATCAAGGAACAAAAATTCAACAACAAACATATATCGAAAAGGAAATGCTCTCCTACAAAAATATTCTTTCGGAACCCTCAATTGATTATTCGTGGGCCATCTACTTTATCCTCAAGAACATTCCTAAAGAGGTCACCAAAGAGAATAATGAGGCACGCATGAGACCGATCACTCAGGAGGAGGTCAACCAGTCTCTTAAGGATACCCCGTTGGGAAAGGCTCATGGGACGGATGGGTTCACTTTTGATTTCTTTCACTACTGCTAGGGCATCATCCAAGAAGATGTCTAGGAAATCGTCGAGGACTCTAAGAGATCCGGGCAGGTTCTCCAAGCCCTCAATGTGACCTTTCTCACCCTCATACCCAAAGAAAACAACACTACCTCCCCCTTGCACTTCTGGCCCATAGCCCTCTGCAATTTCATCTACAAAGTCCTAACGAAGATCATTGCAACATGTCTCAAACCTATTCTACCATTCATTATCTCTTTGGAACAATCCAGGTATGTGGAAGGAAAAAAACTCCTAGACAGTTTCATCCTGGCTCACAAAGTAATCAATTCTCTACACTCAACCAAAACTCAAGGAATGCTCCTAAAACTATATCTCTCTAAAGCCTTTGATAGATTAAGTTGTAGCTATTTAAAATCAACTCTTCTCTCCTTCGAATTTGATCCTAATTGAGTATCATGGATTGTCAACCTCACCTCCTTAGCCTTGTTTTTCATCCTCATAAATCGTGTTCCCTCAATACCTTTCTCCCCCTCAAGAGGCATAAGGAAAGGGAACCCACTTTCTCCCTTCCTTTTCATCCTTATGGAAGAGGGGTTGAGTCACACTATCAAGGCAACCATAATAGATAAATCCCTCTCTAGCCTCACCCCTCATGGAATCTCTCCCCCCATATTTCACAACGAATTTGTGGACGACATACTTCTAATGGGAATGTCTACAGACAGATAAGTTCTATGCTTCAGATATATCATTGACCTCTTTTGTGAGGCCTCGGGCATGGAAGTGAATATGACCAAATCCCAATTATTCTTCTTCAACATGCCATTTGAGATCCAAAAACGCCTCACTCAAATCCTGTGATTTACTCGTATCACTCTCCCCTCTGTTTACATGGGTATCCCTGTTATTGATAACCCGCTAAGAAATACTTCCTGGGATTCCTTGTTGTCCAGCTTTCGCAAGAAACTTTCCCTTTGGACCTTTTGTTCCCTCAATCTTCCTGGTCGCCTCATCCTTATCAAATTAGTAATATAGGCCCTCCCTGTCTATTCTTTCTTAGCCATGGTGGCCCCAAATTTTATTCTTAGAACCTTACGAAATATTCAACGAAAATTTCTCTGGCAGGGTACCAAAGAAGGGCGCAAATTCACCCCGGTAAGCTATCAAAAAGCATGTTATCCAAATAAATCAGTGGGCCTCAGCCTTAGAGACCCAGCCATACTTAACAACGTCCTCATCACTAAAATTTGGTGGATATGGTTAAAGAGATCCAAAGACCTATGAGCCTGTCTATGGAGGAAAAAATACACTCCCACAACCCTAGACAGAGATTTAATTAGGTGGAGTGATCAAATCCCAGGTTTTCTCATCTGGAACGTGGCCAGGAATAATAGAGGACTCATCACAACCTACTCTTTCTGGGAATTGTGGAGTGGGTCTTCATCTCTCTTTTGGAGTGACTCTTGGCAATAACTCCCAGCCCTAAATACAGATTCGAATCTCAGTGCCTTCATTCCCTTCACTTCTAAAGAGGGACTCCAAAAAGTGAATAACTTATAGAACCCAAATGTCTAAGGGGAAATCTGGTGCATCTGGAATAACTCTCACGAGGACTTGAAAATCCCCACAAATTTCAATCTTCATCCCTTGCAGGAACATCTCAACTCAAGGAAAATCCTAAGTCAACAAGGGGAGGATATCCTTAGATGGGGACATTTCACCATAGGCACCTTCAAAATTCAAGAATATTACTACCTAAGAGCAGGTCATAATCCCCTACCACGGGAAGAGGTTTGGGAAGACAAATGTTGGCTGAAAATCAACACTTTCCTCTGGCTAGTTGCGCACAAAAACATCCTCACCTGGGACAAATTAAGGAAAAGGGGTTTCATTGATCCTTCCTGGTGTCAGTTATGTGGCTCAGAGGAGGAAACACAAAATCATCTACTAAACCTATGCACCTATAGTTGGTGCATCTGGGACCACAATGCCTGCCTAATGAGAACCACGAATAGGAACCACACAAGACTCCGAGAAACTATAGAAGGATGGAAAAGCTTGATTTTTCAATTCCCCATCCTCAACAGAATCTGGAATTTGTTACCGGGATTCATTCTATGGAAAATATGGAAAGAAAGGAACAAACAAACCTTTAAATTATTCACTGGGACTTGGAAAGAAATCTAGAATACAATCCAGTCCAACCTCACTCAAACAATCTTTTTGCATCCTTGGACAACCCAGGATTTAAACTGCCCACTAAATGAACGTCTCATCCTTAGCGCTTGGCAACTCAACCTTCACCCCTCAGTTTCTACCACTGTCAGTCATAATCTTATCCCCACTCAATGGGAAGCTTCGCCTACAGGGTGCTACAAACTAAATTTTGATGGGTCCTCTAAAGGGAATCTAGGACCTACAGGCTACGGATCTTTCATCCGCAACAGCAAAGGGGAAATCCTCCACATCATGGTGGGAAAACTTGGGCACGACACCAACAATGCTACAGAAGTATGGGGACTCCTTGGCAGCCATAGATCAAGATATTTTTCCCATCATTGCAGAGGGTGACTCACAAATTGTCATAAATATCCTCTCCCATATCCTTAACGGGGCTAACCCAGAGAAAATTTCTCCAAGGGGAGACTCATGAATGGGCTTCTTAGAATCAAATCCATCCTCCAGCCTCACTAGATAATCCTTCCTTCTCATATATGGAGAATGGAAAATAAAGTTGCAGACTTGCTCACAAATGTCAGAGTCGATATGGAGGAGGGAGTATTCTCGTGCTCCCCCACCTCTAATCCTTCCCACCTGACAGTCATCACCTATAGGAACATAACTAACACCAAGGATCGACCGCCATATGGGGTGCTTCTGAGCTCAGTGTGTGAACAAGCCACGGGGAGGCCACCTGGCCAGGTATATAACCACCTAGCGTCTGATTAGTCTTGCCCCTCCAACATTATCATCTCATGGATTTAAACTTACCACCATCACCTTCCAAACCTCAAGCGATTCCAGTCTCTCGCACGAATTGGAAGCTCTGGTGGGTGGGAGTCTTCATGGAACTGCACACATTTCTTCCTCAGTCACATATTCTCATCCTTACAGGATTTTCTAAAGATGAATTCAGGCACCTGGATCTTCATTTTCCCCCTCTCAGTTTTCTCGACCAACTTACCTTGGTTCTCCTCTTCATTGGGCCCATGCTTCTCCTCTAGTGCGACCTCCATTCAACTCTCAATATTTCAAGCCTGTGACTCCCCTCTCTAGGGTTATTGATACTCTGTGTCTTCTCTCTCATGCCATCATTTGATTTTATCATTCCCTACCTCAGAGGCAAGGCCAAAAGGGGAGACGCCTTGTGTGCGGCTAGGGGAAGGGAGCCGCCCACCCATGACCCCCCTCTTAAAGCCAAA
>JZKD02S0179274.1:10675-22892 GCA_000966675.3 Picea glauca
TATAGGTACCGTGAACCCCATATTAAACACTTTATTAACATTACACAGACGAAATTGTATGAGAGATTCATAACATTACATCGTGCACTTAGATTGAACCAAAGATCTTTCTATAAATTCAATCCTTGGTATGTTCGAATAAACAAACGCCGTAACACATGTTGTAGATATCACATTGAGTATGGTTATTATTATCACACACACACACACACACACACACATATACATGTTTTTCATGTTTTTCATAACATCATTTTGTAGGAATGCTCAGTTATATTCTCATCGTCGTCATCTAGAGATTTTATTCACAACATATTGTGTACAAGGCTAGAGGGTTTTACATTTGATCAAAAAAATTCTTAGCTAGGACATGCCCCAGGTGTGGTGGAATGACATTACTGAACAAGTACATCCATGTAAGCGATGAGTACGAATTGGGGAGGAAGGAGGTTACCTTCTAAAGCTTTAAATATGTCACATATGATATTGATGGAGGACAAGAAAGAAAAAAGATACAATTGATTACTTCCCAAGTACAAGTTTGTGACTTCATGAAGGACTTCGTCGAAAAGACACAACATTATGTTTATCATGTCCATGTGTATTGATGGTAGGATGAGCATTTTAGAATATGAAAAGACACATTTCTTGTTGGTACTGTGTTATCAGTGATTGTTTTTCCTGAGAACTACACCCTTCAACCGCAAAATGAGATTCAAATTCAATATTATCACTTAGATCAGGTCAACATAATGGTCCATATCACATACAGGCATTGAATGGATAGTAATGAACAAAACAAAGTTATATTGAAAGAGTATCACTTCTACATAAGAGATGATCAGTTCCATGACTTGCCTACGTACAACATTATTTTTAGTTTTTCTACAATCACCTTAAGGAGAAGAACATACAAATGGATCAACATTGGATTTGTTCAGACGGTTGCACAAGCCAGTTCAAAAATTCTTATGTGTTTCAATGGTTTTGTATGTTGCACAAAAAACTAAAGGTACCACACATTTGGAACATTTTGGGTCCGGGAACAGGAAATGACAGCATGTTGGAGTAGGTTCATGCATAAAAATAGCATTATGCAGGCAAGAAATGAAGTTCACAACTACTTCCCTCATTCGAGATGCAAAATACATTTTTGAATGGTGTTCTTTAGTAATGGGAGAGACAACAGGAACCCGTGAAGACCAATCACATAGGAAAGGACATGTACATAGATATTTTTAGGAGGTGGTTGATGTAGATCAATCACAGTGGTATGAATGCAAAACAATCCAGTGAACTCATGGATTCCATTCAATTACAACATTAGAAAATGAAATAGTTGAAATATGGATGAGAAAACTCTCTTGTTTTTGTGGTCCATGTAGTAGTAATTAATGGGATGATTGTGAATAGACAGACTGAGTTGATATATGGGATTGTGTATCACTCCCCATTGCTCAACTTATAACTATGGAATTATCTCAGCTAGAGGTGGACAAATCAAGTATTTCAACAGATTATGATAATGTATTAGATATCGTACTTCTAGGTTCGTTGAATCCTTCTATTAAATTTTGAATAACTAGAATCAATGTTTTATTCTTTGGTCATTTACTGGACTCACATTTTAGCACTCCATTTTTTGCAGGGAACATATATGCAGTGGTTTCCCCAAGAGATAATGAATGGGGCGTTTATTATTGGTTGGCACAATGCTTAGAGGGAAAGAAGACCCTCATATGATCAGTAGCATACATCGAAGGCATTCATTTTCCGATTGGGTCGATGGTTATTAAAGGAGAATATCTAACACATGATGAAAGATCATGAAATAAAGGTGGTTATGTATTTCAATATTATAAACCAAGTCAATTCATATATCACTTTACAAACTTGGTTATTTCTACAAACCTCTAACTACAAACAATGCCAAGTAAGAAATCATCAAAGGTACGATACTTCTTTCCTTACTCTGAGCACAAGAAGTTAATGGAGACCATCAGTATTAGAAGTGATCCAAATGGTCTACTTGAATGACCATAGGTATGTAAAAGGAATGGTTTTTATGGTATTCTTGTATTTCCATGCCTTGCCTTGCCTTGGCATGCCATGCATTGCCTTGCCTTGTCACGCCATGCCATTCCTTGCCTTTCCATTCCATGCCTTTCCTTACCTTCGCTTTCCTTGCCTTGCATTGCCTTTCCATGTCTTTCCTTGTATTTCCATGCCATTCCATGCCTTCACTTTCCTTTCCTTCACTTTCCATGCCTTCACTTTCCTTTCCTTCACTTGCCATGCATTCACTTTCATTTCCTTCACTTTCCTTCACTTGCATTTAATTTCCATTTCTTTCCATTCCTTGCCATGCCATGCCATTTCTTCACTTTCCTTCACTTTCCATGCATTAACTTTCCTTCACTTGACATGCCTTTACTTTCCTTCACTTTCCATGACTTCACTTTCATTTCCTTTCCATTCCTTTCCTTTCCATGCCATACCATGACATGCCTTCACTTTCCTTCACTTTCCTTAACTTTCCTTGCCTTTCCTTTACTTGTCTTGCCTTCACTTTCTATGGTATTCTTGTATGTCCATTCCTTTCCTTTCCTTCACTTGCCTTGCCTTGCATTTCCTTTCCATGCCTGTCCATGCCATGCCTTAACTTTCCTTTCCTTCTCTTCAATTTCCTTCCCTTGCCTTCACTTTCCATGCTTTCACTTGCCTTCACTTGCCATGCCTTCACTTTTCATTCCTTCACTTGCATTGTCTTTCCATGTTTTTCCTTGCCTTTCAATGTCATGTCATGCCTTCACTTTCCTTGCATTTCCTTCACTTTCCATGCCTTCACTTGCCTTTCCTTCACTTTCCATGCCTTCACTTTCCATTACTTCACTTTCCTTCACTTTCTATGGTATTATTGTATTTCCATGCCATTCCTTGCCTTCACTTGCCATGCCTTCACTTTCCTTTCCTTACCTTCACTTTCCTTGATTTTCCTTCACTTTCCTTGCCTTCACTTGCATTCACTTTCCTTTCCTTTCCACGCTTTTACTTTTCTTGCCTTCACTTTCCTTTTCTTCACTTTCCGTGCCTTCACTTTTCTTCACTTTTATTCACTTTCCATGAATTACCTTTCCTTTCCATGCCTTTCCTTTACTTTCCTTGCCATGCCTTCACCTACCATGCCTTTTCATGCCATACCTTCACTTTCCATGGATTTCCATGCCTTCACTTTTGTTGAGATCAATTCCCACTTCCAAAATTTCCCTCCCCTTTTCTATTTTCCCAAATTATTTTGTCCATTTTTTTTTCCTCTTCTATACTTACACAAATTCCCATTTTATTTTTTCCCTTCTATTCTCCCTTTCTATTTTTGATAATTAGTCATTTTTCCAAAGCGGTGGGTTCACGGGTTGGCGGACTCATGGATCCTCATCTCCATCCACAATTTCACATCTTCAGTCTCACCGACCATCGTATAATCCTATACTTAGCCATTTATGCAGTCATGCATTCCCGGGTTGGCGGGTTTCAAGCTCTCATATCCCTTGTTCTGTGAACTAGATTTTGTACCCGAATGATCCACAATCTACATTTTGACCATTGGATACCCCGAGCTCCTACGAATCTAATCTCTCCTATATTGAGTCTGACCAACTGCGTTGCAACACTTATCCATTTCTCAACCTACTACAATGACGGGTTCGCACCTTCCCGAGTTCACATAAGTCTCAAAAATATATTTGTCGTCGTCTGTCTCCTCCACCTTTGCACTTTTCCCAATATGCATTTAGTATGGTTTAATACTATTAAATCATCATGTAGGTCCCGTAAATATTGTCATTAATAGAATAAGGGCTTGAGGAGATTTCTTATTAACCCACATTAAAGCATGATTTACAGAAGATTATATTATATCTCTCAAGCGCTCATTTCAAATATTATCTGGATCAAAAGAATGCTCGCGTCAACTTATGGCAGCAAAATCTCGACAACAGTTATGTGGAGATACTTTGAACATTTTTGGACAAGAGGAACAAAACCTAAACTGGTCTAGAGAGTACTCTTATTATTCATCCCCTTCTACTCAGAAGGAAGTAATTTGGACGTCCAGAATTGCTCATGCAGGCTGTGTTCCTAAAGTTTTTTACTGCAAGGAACTGGTTTCCTGGTGCACTAAGAAATATATACCAAGTCAGTGGGTGATTCATATCCAAGAACATTCTCCCATTTCTCTTTAGCCTCAACTGTTTCGTAAAATGTTGAAACTCTCAGAGCTAAAACTCACCTTCAAAGGTGAAGATTGAAAGGACTTCTTGAAAAAACATGACAATGACCTAGATATATTACTTGAATTCTTGGAGAATATCACGACCATCCCTGAAGATATTACCATATTGTAGGTCATCTTGTTCAAAAATCCATTTCGGGAAATTGCCTGGTTATTCACGAGAGTGACAGGAGAAGAAAATATTGCTAACGTTTCTCATATAATTATTTACATATTATATTTTATTGTCAAGGAGAAGACCATTTTCAATTGGGGGAAGTTGTTTTCCAATTAAATCTCTTCCCAATTATCTTAGTATAAAAATGATATGAAATTTTTTATGTCTTCTTATTTGGTTTTTGTGATGGTGCACTGATGTCAGTTTCCTAACTTGTCTATATGCAAGAAGGAGAACTGTGAATTTGACCCTATGACCTTTTGGTACCAAGCATTATAGAGGCACAAAGCTTCCCTACATTTTTTGATTTTTTCAATGACTTTGTCTCGGTTTTTAAATAATTTTTGTTTGGAAGAGATATCCCAAGAATATCTGCTCATGATAGTAAATTCTTGGATAAAAATGGGGCCATGGAGCAAATGAAAAATTACAATTTTATCAGGATTTTTCAGTTCTAAGGAAAATATCTCCTTTCTTCCATGCCATATATCTGACATAATGTTTGTTACAGAATTTGCAAGGAAATATAAATTTTGGTTTCACTTTTTTCATGAAAAAAGAAAAAAGCAATTCATACCTTTGCCTTGGAAAGTTGGGGATTTTGTATTCATAAGTATGAGAAAAATTGATGAATTTGCAAACCTCTTCCACAACTTGAATATCAAGTATGATAAAAGGATTAGAGGGTTCAACCCTAATGGAATATATGTGGAACATATGTTAGAAGTGGGTTTTAGAAATTCATTTATCCACACAGTTCTAGGAGAAGAAGAAGATAATAACTTGGGTGATCCTACTCACACTGCTCGTGACTTAGAGACGATACTCAATACAAATGAACTGTACAAACATAAAGGAAAAGGTCCTAGTGATAAGAGTGCCCAATCCCCAACTATCAATCCTAAGAATACAACACCTCAGAGAAGTTCTCTAGTGTCTCACCCATCTAAAAAAGTAATCAACAGTAGTTCAGGCGGAAGATTAGACAAGAACCTCCCTTCAGGAAAACTTGAAAGCTCACATAAACTTCCCTTGAGGAAGAAGAGAAAGAATATTATACAAGAGGAAGAAGAGCATCACGTCAATAGTGAAATCAATATCTTCTCCCTAGAATATATGGATCTCGAGGCTGACATTGATAAGATGTTTCCTAACAATGATCATCCAGGAGGCACGACCCACTAGAATTAGTCGTTGGAAATTGTCGAGAATGAAATATTTGATGAAGAAGAATAATTTGTATTTCAAAGCATTGTATTTGACATAGAGTCTAAAAAATTAACCATTGAGAAGAGTGATGCGAAGAATAAAAATGGGAAATCTCATTCAGAGGTTAACCTAATAAATATGTGGCATTCCCAAATGTCCATAATTCATAAAACAACCAATGATGCATTGGACGATTCCATTGGTGGTCTCGAAGAAGAAAATATAAAGTTAAAGGAAAGGATTAAGGAACTTTAAGAGACTTTGATGCCTCTTCCACTCCTTTCCGGACCTTTGGAGATTGTTGGACCCACCATGCCCACAGCCAAAATAAAGGGATCCTTAAGCTTACTCACATTATCCAGGAGGTTTGTGGAGAATAATATCAAGAAAATAATGGCATTGATTATAGAATCTTGGGAAATTTCAAACAACATGATTTATTTTGGCTCGAGGGTGCATTCCTTTCTTTAATATCTACAGGCCAACCTAAAAAATGAAGAAGGTTTCTACCTTGATGTCATGGTACCCATTGGTATTAAATTTTCCAATATGTCAGAGATAAAGATAAGAGAGGAGGAACTCCCCTCTCCAAGTCGGATCAAGCAGGTTGAATGCATGCTAGAAAGAGAAAATAAATAAATTGAACATCATAGTTAAGGTGTGCAACCAAGCAATAACAAGGAGAGAAGAGTTATTCAAAAGGATCACGGAGGTGGACCTAGTCAGGAGAAAGTTGATATTTTTAAAGGATTGTCAATTTAAAAATTCTATGGCATAATTGAATATGATAAGAATGCCATGAATAACTGGATAGTAGATTACTCCATAAAAAAATTAGGATATTGAGTAAATATTACATGGAATTTCCATTTATATCCGTGACTTGGAGGGTGATTTGTTCAATATTAAAATCCGACATGAAATCAATGTGGCACCTATAAAAATTTACATCAAATAATGGTTCCATAAGGTTATCGATAAACTGACAAATGAAGGGCAAGAAGTAGTTGAAACGGTTCCTATAACCTTTCATGAAAACGATAAAAGGACATCAAGAAGAAAATGAAAATAAGAGCGACCATCATAGTAAGCTTACGTTGATCACATCCTTCTTTTCTTTATCAAGTCAGTCATCCAGTTACTCCACCTCTTTAAATAGAAAGGTTTAACTGAAGACTGATAACTTCTTTTTTCTTCTTACCAGGTCTTGTTGTTCTTTTTCCGTCCACTTTATTCCTTCTACAAGTTTTATTCTTGTGTATATTTTTTTTATGGTTCGCGGGAACCCCAATCCCAATCTTTATGACAAACACATTTTAAATTTAAGAGAATATGTAACTATATATTTTTTAGAAATCTCAAGAGAGCTATTTTGGGAGCAATATCGACTGTACTTTGTAACCTAGTTTTATGAATATAAAGTATTTGAGGTTGATCTATCATTATATTTATTTGAGCTTCCCATGTACCATTTTGTCAAATTTCTCTTATGTATGCAGGCCATTTTATTTTATTTTTAATGTGATAAAAAATATTTATTTTTAAACTATGATGGATGTGAGGAAATTTTGCTTATTTGTTTTAAATGTGTGAATGTGTGCGGTTCTTGGTCCATTCTTAGGAAATCTCTTTAGAAAAAAACAAAACATTTTTTTCTTGTTGTTTTTTATTTTTATTTGATTACCACAACTGACTTTTGTTAATCCCTACATTCTGAATATCTAGAAATCCCAAGAAAATCCAAAAGAGGAGTACCACCTCTATAAAAACGCAGGGGAATTTACATCCTTGTGAGGTTACCATTTCGGTCCTAACGGATTCAAGCTTCAACAACTTTCCATGCCATGTCTATCCCAACTAGGTGTTAAAATGTCAAACATATGTAATAAGCATTGAGAAAAACCCTAGTGGTGAAGATACTCCAACAAACGGTCTTCTGGTCGATAGAATGACAGTAGAGTGGCCCCACTAGTTGAAACCTAGTGCTTTAGATCCAATTCAACTGACAGTTCATCCATCTGAGTCTCATTTTGAGTTTTATCACAAGTTGCAACTCGCCTCCTGAAACCATTCATGGACATATGGCCAATTTGGTCCGAGGGTATAAAATCCAAACCAAGAACCATAACGAAATTCCATAAGCTCTTAAAAGTATGTTTGGCCAAGGCACACATGACTACACTACCCAAACATTCCCCACACAGTGTTCTTTAAAATCGACCTCCTCTTTATAAATTGCACTATACCTCATTGAGCAAAACCTAGTGGTGGAGATACTCCAACAAATGGTTTTCCAATAGACAAAATTACAACGTAACGCCCCCACTAGATGAAACATGTTTCTCTACATTTAATGAAATTGACGGTTCACCCATCCGAATCTCTTTTTGACTTTTATCACGGGTTGCAACTTGCCTCCTCAAGTCATTCAGGGCCATGTGGCCAATTTGGTTTGGGGACATAAAATCCAAATTGAGCAACATAATTGAATTTCATAAGATCCCAAAAGTCTGTTTGGCCAAGTCCCATGTGACTAAACTACCCACAAACACCCCACACAATGTTCTTTAAAATCGTCCTCCTCTTCAGAAATTGCACTATGCCTCATTGAGAAAAATCCTAGTGTCGGAGATACTCCAACAAACAGTTTTTCATTCAACAGAATGGTAGCAGAGGGTCCCCACTAGTTGAAACCCAATGCTCCAAATCTGATGTAACTAACAATTCATCCATCTGAGTCCCAGTTCGAGTTTTATAGTGAGTTGCAACTTTCCTCCTCAAGCCATTCAGGGACATGTGGCCAATTTGGTTTGAGGGCATACAATACAAACCATGCATCATAATAGATTTATGTAAGCTCCTACAAGTCTATTTGGCCAAGGCCCATGTGAATAAACTAACCACAAATTTTCCACATAGTGTTCTTTAAAATCGACATCCTCTTCAGAAATTGCACTTTGCCTCATTGAGAAAAACCCTAGTGTCGGAGATACTCCAAAAAATGGCTTTTTGGTTGATAAAATTACAACATAGGGGCCTCACTAGCTAAAACCCAGTGCTCTGGATCCAATGAAATTGATGGTTAATCCATCTAAGTCCTGGTTTGAGTTTTATCACGAGTTTCAACTCGCCTCCTCAATCCATTCAAGGACATGTGGCCAATTTGGTCTGGGGGCATAAAATCCAAACCAAGAAGCATAACAGAGTTCCATAAGCTCCGACAAGTAAGTTTGGTCAAGGACCACACATATAAACTACCCACAAATTCCCCACACAATGTTCTTTAAAATCGACATCCCCTTCAAAAATTGCACTATCCCTCATTGAGCAAAACCCTAGTGTTGAAGATACTCCAACAAACAAATTTTCAGTCGATGGAATGACAATGGAGGGGGCACACTAGATGAAACTCAGTGCTCTGGATCCAATGCAACTGACAGTTCACCCATCCAAATCTCGATTTGATTTTTATCGTGAGTTTCAACTTGCCTCCTCAAGCCATTCAGGGACATGTTGGTATGGAAATGAAAGGAAAGGCAAGGAAAGGAAAGGAAAGGAAAAGCAAGGCAAGGAAATGCAATCAAAGGAAAGACATGTCAATTCTAAGAATGGCATGACATTGCAAGGAAAGACAAAGTCTAGCTATAGGTATAGGTGTAGGTTTAGGTCTAGGTCTAGGTAAATCCTATTAATTATGATAATCCATGTTTGAAAACTATGAAAATACCTTAGATATATGAATAAAGAGAGCTTATGTTATAACATTGAAATTCTCATGCAAGTATTTTTATCTAATATATATGGGATAACAATTTGTAGAATTACATGCTTAATGAATCCTTTGATTGTAATTTTAACGCACATTAAACTTGTTCATTTAGTACAAGCATTATTTATGTATTAAACTTGTTCATTTAGGCAAGGCATGGAATGGAATGGCAAGTGAAGGCAAGGCAAGGCATGGTATGGCATGGCAAGGCATGGTATGGAAAGGCATGGCATGGAAAGGAAAGGCATGGAAAGTGAAGGCAAGGCAAGACATGGCATGGAAAGGTGAGGCATGGAATGGAAAGGAAAGGAAAACCATGACATGGAATGGAAAGGAAAGGCATGACATGAAAAGGAAAGGCATGGCATGGAATGACACGTGAAGGGCGCAATGGCATGGCCTTCACTTACCTTGCCTTAACTTTCCTTTCCTTCACTTGCATTCCTCGCATGCCTTTCCTTCATTTGCCTTCCATTCCCTTGCATACCATACCATACCATACCATGGAAAGGAAAGGAAATGCAAGGCATACCATACCATACCATGGTAAGGTAAGGAATACCATACCATACCATACCATACCATGGCATGGCATGGAAATACAAGGTTAAATTACAAAGTATCCATCACTGTGAATATCGCAGGCCTCGATGGAGATTCACTGGTAGATGGATCACTAGATTGTACAACCTTCTCTGAGACAACCTCTACTATGGTAGTTTTGGTCAATGGGGCCGATGGAAATGGTGGTGGGGTTGGGTGGCATAAAACTAGTGTGGATGGGTGTCATGCATGTGAATACACTGAGGATGTGTGCAATAAGACTGATGTTGAGGGTGGGCTGCAATGGACCCTCATAGGTTGTACAAGTGATTGCAAATCCCTAGGCCTGGAGAAAGGTAACCCAAAAGAAATGGCCGAGTGCCCAAGGAGTGCAATAGTACTATAACTAGAAAATATAACCACAACCTGCATACATATTAATAAAATTGCACTATTATTACCAAATAGTAAAATTCAAAAACATAAACACAAACAATTCGATAATTATTCGATATTTAACTCTACAATGATACCTATGACACGGGTGAATTTTCCATCCTAGATGGACATTTCCCGACATCACCTAGTCCCAAATCCTATTGAAGCATGAGAACATTAAAAATTTGAGGATGCCATAAAATAAAGAAATGACTATGGTGAATTTATCAAATGCGATACATACATGTGTGGGGTGCACCCAATGAACATATTTCATCTACTATTTCATAAGTGGTGGGGCTAGGAACTAATGCATTCATTGACATAGAGGGTCTATTGCTCGGATGTAACAACTGCAAAACAAAATACATTAAAATATCAATATCAATACACAAAATACAAAATAAATATATAATGATGAAGAACATAGAGAGGGTTAAGATACTATCCTCCCCCATGAAGCTATGTTGTCCAATGGGCTCTATAGGCCCATAACATGTCTGCCTACAGCTCAAGAATTCGTGAGGTTCACATGGATGGTTTTTATGTCTGTGTGCCCTCTCCTCATTGTACTCATTTGTGCATGTTGAAACTCCAACCCCTTTATCAATGTCACTAGAAGGCACCTCTTGCCGAGATAGTGAAACAAAGCTAATGTGTTTCACTAGGCTATGATTCAATGACGAAATGGATAATTGTACATATTGAAATATCTCTGCAATAGGAGGATGTTGGGTAGGGTGGTCAGGCCTTCGCCTGGGGGGCGAGGACCTAACATGGGGTCACGCCTAACATGCGCTCGGTACTACCCCCCTAAAATTCACCAATGTCAAAGTAGTTTACAGCTTACCCAAAATAAACTCGAACCATAACTTATAAAATATAAGGGCATCTCCCTATCATTCCATGGAGGTTTATCAAAAACGATATACTGCATATCCATCCAGTTTGGACTAATCTAGGGATGGATGCACCAATAAATGGAGATGTGTTTCTTGGTCAATTGTAGTTCTTGTCCATTTCTAGTTTTTGTCCCTTCATCTTATTCTCTTAGATTCGTTGGATCACCTAATTCTAACAAGTGTTGCATTGGCAGCTTAGTCTCTACCACCTAGGTTTGGAAATAATAATAATAATTCTGCATAGATTTGGAAATAAGAATAATATTGAATTAAACCCAAATTACATATGTTATTGATGATGATGATGATTAACGTCCACTAAGATTGAATTGGTCTATTGGACCTTAAGAGGGTAAGTGATTACTTGTGATTCTTTAGAATTTTGTTTCTTTACACTTGGAAAAACAGATAGGTAATTTTGATATTCTAGATTAGGGTGGATTGCATCCTTATAATACCTTAATTTTATTTTTTCCTCTAACTCTATATCACACCAAATTTTCTCCTTAAATTTTGATTTGACATTTTTTTTAATAGTATATTTATTCTGCAAAATGGTGTCTTCCATGATTCCCCAATAGTTTAGCCAAGACTGAGCATCTTTATGCCATCCTCAAGTCGATGGTGGTTATGAATCGATTTTGAAGCAATTTTAGGAAGCCTCTTGTCTTCCATGTTGTTTAACTTGTTCTTATACATTAGGTATCTAGTCATAGCGATACTCTCAATGGGGAAGAGTCTTCTTACTAAGAGGAGGATTGTTTATTAAGAAGATGATATTCTGAAAAAAAAAACACACACATATATAAATAATTTCTTATTTTCCTTAAAATTTCACAAATTTTAATTTTAATGAATATTAACCATCATTATTATATAAATAATATAATAATTTATATAATAAATTT
>JZKD02S0179296.1:0-11633 GCA_000966675.3 Picea glauca
TGTTAGATAACTTTTGATGGTTATATTGGTGTATGTCTTTGGTATATGGTTGAGGTACATGTTGGGTACATGGTTGAGACAAGTAGTTGATGATTTGGAACATACATGAGGTGTACAATTGATGAGTTGGAACATACATGAGGTGTATAGTTGATGAGTTGGCACATAAATGAGGTGTATAGTTGATGATGTTGGTACAAATTGATGAGTCAAGGTTGATGCATAGTTAATGCATGACACACGTTGGTTCAAGTTATTGGTACATGTTGTTTGGTGCAAGTTGATTGGTACAAGTTGTTACAGGTTATTGGTATAGGTTGATAGTGACAGGTTGATAGTGGAAGTGGTTGATTCAGTGACAGTGACAGGTTGTCTACATTTGGAATTTATATTTTAGGGCAGTTGGACGGAGCAAGGACATGTGGTTGTATCCACCTTTCGGTTGTAGACGAAGGACTTAGGGGGTTGTAGCCCCCTTCTGGTTGTAGCCAGAGAATTGGGGAGTTGGAGCTTCCCTCAGTTTGTATCCTGAGAAACTAGGGGGTTGGAGCCTCCTTCCAGTTGTAGCTGGAAAAAAAAGGAAGTTGGTGCTTCCAATGAATGTAATTCTTCAATACATATAAGAAAAAACATTTTGTGGTTTTCTCCCGCTTTGGGTTTCCATGTAAAAGAACTGGTGTACTGTGTATGCATATGCTTTCTCATTTTCTCATTGTTTATTTACTCTTCAATTATTGGATGATAATGCTACATTGATATAACACTTGCATTATATGGTTAAAAAGGATTAAATTTCTCTATTACTGATTCACCCCCCCCCCCTCCAGTAATCCAACATAAATTTTGTATGTGAGTTATTGAAAACTATTATCTATATTTGAAATGTTACATGTGGTTATCTTCATGGTTTGAAGGGCATTCACAATTGTAGTTTTATTGATTTCCTTCATGGTTTCATTCTCCATTAGTATTTGATGAATGCCAAAAAATGTACACTACCAACCATCCATTTTACTAAGAGATTGGAGATCAAGGGCTGCCATGTTATAGCTATTGGAATTAATTAATTAGTTTATAATTATTTCCAACAACTTAGTGACTATTGAAGAAATACACAATCGTTGTCTCTTCCTCATTGATACACTCAACAATAAAATATTCCCCACGACCATACACAATAATAGAAGGAGGATTGGGTTTGTATCAGGAAAATCATACTCCATGGGAGGTTGTACATGGTTTCTTGGTTAATTTGAGCTGCACATAGACTGTACAGGCCATACATGACATTGGTATGTTTCCTTCATCTCCTTGATGTTGCATGAAGTGGTGGTTGGGCATATATTTCAAGACATGGATGGTGTGAAAAGTGAAGAGTGTAATGTGAAGTGAAACCATGAATTTCATTTAATTTCTCTTTCTTTCAATTCGTTTTGACATTCTCTTGTTTTGGAATTGTCTCCTTCCTCATTATAATCGTGAAAGCATTATACTTATGAAATAATTCTATTTGAAAGTATTGTTATGACATTTCAATTACCAGTGGAAGCTTCATCTCTATCACTTTATTTACTTAAGAAGACAATATGCCATGGATAATTTTAACGATGGAAATTTATATTAAAATGTAGAAACATGGGCTAATCTTACTCGTCCTTAATATGAAAAATATAAAATGTTTGGTGATAGTTTTGTAAAAATAGTCAAATTTCCAAGGATTTTATATAGTTTCTATAAAATTTTGGCAATTTTTAAGGTAAAATAATTTTATTCTCTGGAATTTAGGTGAATCATTTTTAGAAAAAATGGAAATTGGCGAATATTTTTTTTGGGGGGAAAAACCATGGAAAATTAGCCCATTGGTGAAATTTATCACCTAAAATCACCTATGCAATCTGCATATGTATATGAGCAATGCCATGTATCGAAATTATGAGTTGAAGCTTGAGTATATACAAAAATTATGGAAGTGAGCCATCCCAAGCCAAATGAATGGCATTATCCATATGCATGTAATTGATAATGTTCATGCTTGAGTTGAAGGCCGAGTGCATGCATATGGTAATTGCAACCAAAGGTCCTTTGAGCTGAGTTCATTGGTTATCCAAATATTGCATAGCAAGCTAGCTCCATTGAAGCATAGAGCTATAAACCTTTTTCATAAGTAGTTTGGTGGTTGGTGTTTAACTTCAACATGATTCACCAATAGTTGGCACCATTAGATGGGTGGTTTTACCCAAAGTGTTGAAATTTTGGAAGAGTCTTCAATTAATCAAACAAGCCAATACAATTAGAATTAAATACACATGCAAAACCATGACAATATATCAGCCTTGACCACCTTGATAGATTCAATTTAGTTGGATATTCACTTGCAAAGAAGTTGCACCAGAGATAGAGTTCTTAATGACATAGTAGTTTTAAATTCTTGGTTGTTATTGGAATCGTCAATTGGTTTCTTGAGTAGATTACACCAGAGAATAGGCTATCTCACCAATCTTGAACAGTGTTGCAGAGAAGTTTGCACTCAGAACTACATTGAGAATAGAGGCCTTGTAGCCATTATGAAGACAAAGATCTCTACATAAGAATGAGGACATAGAACATAATTAAATTCCACAAATTATCTATGTTGGTGAAGCAAGTAGGATATAAGTCCCTTGTTTACATATCAATTATTAAGATTGTTGACTATTAAAGATTAGAAGTGACATGGTACATGGCTAGAGTTAAAGGATTGCAATATTACATGAAGAAGGCATTAATTCAAATTCCAAGGTATACCTTTACTTTTTGTACTTATTATTATGAATCAATAGATTTCTCTTCTTTCCCTCCCCCAATATGATGTTCGTGTTTGCATTGAATTTCTTGTTAAATCAAAGTTCATGTTTATGCAAGTTAATGGTATGTTGGAATATTTGAATTAAATGTTCATACACCAAAGGAATTTTGAAGGAATTTTTGGTTGTCTTATTGTGTATAGGGATTAGATCAAGTTGGTGTTGGAAAGTTGTTGTGATTTGGATTGCACAAAAGGAGAAAGGATAGGCTGACTAAAACAATGAGTTTTCTCCTCTCCATACCTACTTCTGTTTTGGTGATATGATTCATAGCATAGGGAAAGGTTAATTTTGCATATTCATTATCTTTCTGAAAATGAATTGTTATGGGACAAAATATCATAGGGATATCATTGAATGATCAAAAAGATATCCCTAGGATTATCCTAGTAATCCTAGATAGAAAGGGGTTGATTCCTATGGTTTTCCTAGATCTATATTCAAACATATGGATTCATCACTAACCTAAGGAGTGGTGGAGATTGCATACCTTTCTTTGAAGGTTGTCCTTTGTATATTCTGGTTGTTGTAGACCTGAGACTCCAACTCCAAGCTCCACAACCTGCTTCCTACACACAAAATACAATCAATACCTCTCTACCTCTCTACTTCGGATTAGAATTCTAGATCTAATTTGATTCTAATAAGATCTATAGTAGAATGAATCAGATCTAAACATTCATTAACTAAAAACAAATGATATGGAGGAAAACCAATGATCTATTAATAAAATAGAGAAATTACATCAAACATACCTTAATGATGATGCTTCCTCCTTTGACTCCTTGTTCCTTGCTCATCCCTTAACTTCTTGGTCAGGCTAGGCTGTCTAACTTCTGGTTATGATGGATGGAACAAGCAGCTCTGCAATTGGATAATATAACAATACTTTTGAATTCCCCCTCTCTTTCCTAATACTTGCCTTTGTTATATAGTTATTAGGAGGACTCTTGGGAGAGCTTATAGATATTCTAGAGACCTCTAGAGACTTGAATGATGTGAGTTCCTAGGCCCTTTCCATGAATATACAACTCACCTCTCGCCTATCACCTCGTAACTCCCTGAATCTAGAATTTTTATAGATCCTCGTTTGTTAAGATACTAGTGACATGTGATAATTCTCTCTTTTTGAGCTACTAGTGACATGTCAAGATCCTTGCTTGTTGTCTACTATGTGTCTAGCAAGGATCTCCAAAAGGGATCAAATTTGAGGTAAAATGTGCATTTTGGCTTACATCTTCTTATGTATTCATGTCTGGTCTATAGGGTGGAAATTAAGGCTATAACATAAGGATGTCCAAGAAAACAAAGGAAATGACTATGGTAAAGACCAAGATAAAGAAATATAAAAAAATAAAGAATAACAAAGTAATAAAAAGAAAGAAAAGAAAAATAAGAAAAGGTGATTCATAGAAAGGACATCACATCCAAGCTAATTACATTCACGACTTTCAAACCAATCGGGTCATTAGAACCCACTTCAGAAATAGTTTTTGACCCATCGGTCACATCCGATGAGTAGATATTTGACCTATATAACCAAGATGCAAAAGACTCGAGCAACATATGTAAGAGAGATATGAGGGATGTAGACCGACTCATAGAATGAAAAGATAAGGAAAAATAAATATTATAGGGTTGTGTGACACTAGCAAAAGACAAACTTGGCATAGAGCACTCAATAGAAGGAATGGATCCTTTGGAAGCATTCAAGGAATTAGTAGAAGAAGTGGTTGAAACAAGTTCCCAAAGCCAACATGAAATATGGGACCTCAAAAGAGAAAATAAAGAGATGAAAAAAATGCATAATCAAACAATGAGAACCAACCAAGATTTAATGACTCATTAGACAACAACAATCATCCAAGAAAAATATGAGAAATTTGAGTTCCAAAAACACTTAGAAGTGGCTACCACACAAGAGACAACACCAAATACAATATTAAGTAATTGGCCCTCATACTTCTCCGCGACTTACAACAATATTAAGGCCCAAAATACGATAATATCCAACTTAAGAACAACAAGAGAGCTAACCACTAATCCAAAATTTAAGTCGGCTCTAACAAAT
Source organism: Picea glauca (assembly GCA_000966675.3). Classification (NCBI taxonomy): domain Eukaryota; kingdom Viridiplantae; phylum Streptophyta; class Pinopsida; order Pinales; family Pinaceae; genus Picea; species Picea glauca. Next base: position 4,915 of record JZKD02S0179296.1, read on the forward strand.
CATATTGCAAAAGAGAAAAAAATAGAGGTCGAACTGTCAAAGCAAGAAAGAGAATGGGCGAGAGAAGCAAAAAAGGATCAAATGGAAACTATAAATGCAATTAGGCATCTCGACCAGGTTATGGGAAAAGCATGCGAAGCAGAGCAAAATTTTGACCTATATTTGACTTTAGTCCAGGATCCCCCCGTAACAAATAAACTATATTTCTTGGAACAACTAAAGACGTTGGGGATGGATGCCCAATATTCAATTGATGAATGAAAAATGTTCTCAAAAGATTTTCAGAAAATGGCCCCAAATACATAAAAAAACATTTGAGGGATTGTTGCAACATCTTGCAGAACAGTCGAGTGTTGCATCACCATATCGTCAGAGATTCCAATTTGTCAACCCAACGATGTCAAAGTCGAATTTTCCCACTGCAAACCACCAATTGGTAACATCAGAAATGGCAGTCTAAGGTACAAAGGAGTTGTATTTGGACAAGGAAACAATATCATTTCATCCACCATTAAAGTTACATCAATGGCCAGGCCCGATCCAAGAGGAAACAATAGGTCAGACTAAGCAGTATGAGGATCAGGTGCAACAATAAAAGAAACCATGATAAGGCAATTAGAGACCTTTCATTTTGATTCTTTCGAATGCAAATTTCTTTGTATAAATTATTTTTGTATAAGTATAAAATAACTCATCACTTAAGAATATTTTTCAAGTGAAAGTCGACTCATTGACAAAAAGTTTAATCCATCGTGTCATCAAAAAGGAAACAACGCAAGAGCCAATGATACTAATAATTCTAAATATTCTCTCTCTCATTCTAAAAAGTTACAACCTTTCTCTCTTCAAATTATTCTCAATGTATAGGAGTATAGGAATATAAGTTGACCAGATAAGTCAAGTATAGGAGTCAATAAAATAGACAGTTAGAGTCGACCGACCAAGTAGTTAAGAAGTTGTAACTGATAAGTAGCTACAATATCAGGTATATATATGTGTGTGACTATGTAATAGAGAAAAGTTCAAGGTTGTTCTTACATATAATAAAGTGCATATTGTTGTTTATCCCACTACTTTGTGTATGTTTCCATGTATGTCTATGTGTTTATGTATATAATGATGTAACATATATGTTTCTCTATGTAAGGAACTATTGTTAACCTTCTCGTACTTTCCCTTAGAATACAACAAGACCAAAGGTGGATTTTGACCGTAGACCGCTTCAAAGGGAGTCATGCAAGTGACAACATGGTAAGAAGTGTTGTACTACAATTCAGCTAGTGGTACCCACTGGGCCCATTGAGTATGTCTGTCAGACGCAAAACACCTCAAATATGTTTCCAAGTATTTGTTGACAGCTTATGTTTGTCCATCAATCTGGGGATGATAAGCCATGTTGAGATGCAATTGGGAGCCTTGGAGCTTGAACAATTATTTCGAAAATTTGCTTGTGAAAGTGGGATCACGATTAGAGATAATAGAGTGTGACATGCCATGGAGTTTGAATATATTATTCATGAAAAAATGATACATGGTGGATGTGGTGAATGGGTGTTAGAGGGGAAAAAATGAGCATATTTGGAAAGGCGATCAATGATAACCATAATGATGGACTTATTGCCTAATTTGGGTAAGCTCACAATGAAGTCCATAGAAACATCAGTCCATATAGCAGGTGGAATAGGAAGCGGTTGGAGGGTGCTTGGATTTTTTACTATTTCTCCCTTACTATGTTGACAAGTATCACATTCAACCACAAAGGTGTGGATATCCTGTTTCATGCCTTCCTACAAAAATGAATGTTTGACCCATTCATAGGTTTTGCGAAAGCGTGAATGCCTAGTTGTTGGTGAAGCATGAAGTTTAGAGAGCACAATGGATATAAGGTGAGACTATTTTCTTAAGTACAAGAGACCTTTATAGAAAATATCCTCATTGTGTCGCCCAAGGATCTTGTTGCAATCGGTGGAACGGGTGAGAAATTTTAGGATCTTGGAACCATTCCTAGTGAATTTCTTGTAACCAATCTAGAACAATGAAAGAGAGAGAAAAAAGGGACCCTTGTTCTTCATATTTCCTTGAAAGAGCATCAACAACCACATTTTCTTTGCCCTTCTCATAAATGATTTCATAATCATAACCAAACACCTTAGTCACCCATTTGTGTTTCTTAGGGGATGAAATTCTTTGTTCCAAAAAATACTTGAGGCTATGATGATCAATTTTAATTTGGAAGTGTTTCCCCAACAAATAAGGATGTCAAATATTCACTGCATGAAAAATAGCCAACATTTCCTTTTCATAGGTGAATTTTCCCAAATTTCAGTCTAAGAGTTGTTTACTAGTGAAAGCCAAAGGTTTCCCACCTTGCATGAGGATTTTCCCAATTCCTTTCCCTGAAGCATCACATTCTAGGAAAAAAGTCTTGGTGAAGTCGAGCAGTGCTAGAACCAGAGTTCTGCATGTATCTTCTTTCAAGGCTTGCAAGGATTTATTTGTTGTTGGACTCGAACTGAAAGAATTATTTTTAAGGAGCGCAGTGAGGGGCACTAAAATTTTTCCATAATTTTGCACAAACTTGCAATAATAACCTATTAGACCCAAGAAACCTCACAAAATTTTAAGAGGTTTAGGATGGGGCCAATTCTTCATGCTGCTATTTTTTGAGGATCCACATGGAAACCATACTTTCCAACAATATGACCCGGGTATTTGACTTCAGGAAATCCAAAAGCACATTTGGATTGCTTGAGGAAGAGTTTGTGATGAGATAGTAAGTGTAAGAATTGATCCACATGGGCTAGATGGGCTTGCCAAGTTTTACTATAGATGAGGATATCTTCAAAGAAAACTAGAACAAAATGATGGAGGAAGGGGAAAAACACATGATTCATGAGACTTTGAAAGGTGGAGGGTGCATTACACAGGCCAAAGGGCATGACCAAGAACTCATAATGGCCCTCATGAATTTGAAATGAATATTTGGGAATATTGACCTCTTTCACATAGATCTAGTGGTAGCCAAACCGAAGATCAAGTTTGGTAAAGAACTTAGTACCACTCAACTCATCCAAAATTTCATCAATGATGGGAATGGGGAATTTATATTTAATAGTAATTTTATTGAGGGCTCTAAAATCAGGGCACATGTGCCAAGTGACTTCTTTCTTGAGTACCATGACAACATGGGTAACACATGCCACTAACAATACTTGAATAATTTTCTCAATTTCAATATTTTTGGAAAAGGGGCGACGATAAGGGAAAACATTGGGGGGAAGACTGTCAGGGACAAGGGGTGTGGAATGATCATGGGAACCATGTGAAATATGAAGGCCTAGGGGATTTTTAAAGACAAATCGGTGTTTGGATAGAAGAGAATATATGTCAGGATAAACAGTGGGGGAATGGGTCTCAATTGCTTGAATGGCATGGAGTTCTGCAACAATGCCAAAGTGACCTTTTTTGGGTAGTTTCTCCATTATGTGGGAACTAATGATATCGGGAGATCCTACAGTGATGCCTTGGAATTAATACTATTGTCCATCATGTTGGAAGCTTATGGTTAAATCCTTGAAATCCATGGTGATGGGGTCGAGTGTGCGTAACCATTCAACACCGAGGACAATGTCACAACTGCCCATGTGATCAATAGATAACATATGATATTTGAGGTGGTAATGACCAATTTGCAGGCACACATTTTCAAAACACTCTCCAAATTCCATGGGGACACCATTAGAAATCATGATTTGAAAATTATTGACTGCACGGATGTAGCACATGGTCTCTTGGGCAATGCAACAATGAATAAAATTGTAGGTGTTTCCACTGTCGATGAGGATGACAAGTTTCCAAATCTTGATATAGCCAATTAAATTAAGTGTTTGAGGAATAGATATACCGGTGAGGGTGTTGGCACATGGGTAGACCTAGGGTTCAACTCTAACAACGCACCAACAAGCCCTAATTACTGGCCCTTTTGGCAACACCTACGAAGCAGATGAAGTCTCACCCAAAGTAACGATAGGGGGGTTTCAGGACACAGGTGTCTACAACCAGAGGAAATGTAAAGTGGATCCAGGGCAACACACACACACAAATCTAGTTATTCTTTATTTTCCTTAAGCCTACTGCGTGAACTATATCTCAGATATAACACAATATTGCATTGATAGTATATCAGAGATCAGAAGAACACAACATCAATCACACACAACAACAAGATATACGTGGTTCACCCTCTCCCTAGGGCTACATCCACAGAACTATGCTTTATAATATATTAGATGAAAGGATACAATTCTATCTGCACTCTTAGCTTCCAGATATCTCTTTCTTTCTCTTCTTATCTCCCCTCCCTGTGCACCCAGCTACAAGGTTGATCTTCGCACCCAGCTGAAGATATTACAACACAGACTTATCTCACCACACAATACTTCTCTCTCAACAATAACAACGATCACTCATCATAACATAATCGAAAGCATCTCAGGTCCTCTTGACCTTTATTTATACATTACAATGAATCTAGGATAACCTTAGGCTGAAACCTAGGTGTCAAAACCTTAAATACCAAAACCCTAGATGTCTAAAACCCTATGTCAACTTTACCCGCATTTTCAGGGCTTCGCCAGCCTGTCTTTCCTTCTTTCCTAGGAGGTGCTCCAAAGCATCCATTGGTGGCTTTTTCTGCTTATTGAGTTGTCCACGATCCATATTCGTTGTTTATCTGTCTTCCTCGATCTCTTCGTCCAACGATTTGATTTCTCCTAGTTCACTCGTTCTTTTCTTCTCTTTTGGCCACTTCAACCCAATCTCAGTCAACTTGTCTTATGCACAGTTCACACTTCGCGATTCTTTCATTAATATTTGAAACTTTCCATAACCAAGGGCCAACATGCCCTCAACACTCAAATGCGACTCATCCCGAGGCACTTTAGGTATGAACCTTTTGTTTTTCTTCGTCTTCAGATTGAGCGGGGTAGCTTGTGATTTCTTCTTTGTCCCTCCCTTCCTTGTGCAGACTGTCTTTTCTGTGTCTGGTACCTAGTTTCAACTACACCTGGTACCTAGACCCTTTTTCTCATGCTTTTACTGAGAGTTGCGAGGCAGCTGGTTGTCATAGTACAATTTCAACCAGATCCCATTTACCAAACCTTCCTTCCATTCTCCATTCAAAGTCTTCAACTGCGCAGCTCCTCCTTCTGTAACATAAGCAACCTCATATGGTCCAAGCCAATGTGTCTTGAACTTCCCTGGATGCTTCATGAACTTGTTGTCGTATACCAATACCAGATCTCCTTGCTTAAAGGCTTTCTTCTTGATGTGCCTATCATGATAGGCCTTTTCTCGTTCCTTCTGCACCTGCTGATGGAATCCTGCAATAAATTGATCCTCTTCTAGTTCTACCAACTGCGCAAGTCTCTCTTGAACAATGCCAGTGTCATCCATATCTGTGAATGCTACAATTCTGATACTAGGAACCAAATATTCCATAGGGACAACTACTTCTAGACCATACACCAACTTAAAGGGAGTCTACATTGTTAGCTTCTTGCAAGTACTTCTATAGGCCCATAGCACTGCTGGTACTCTCAAATCACAGTCATCCCTGTTCACACTGCAAATCTTCGTCAACATTGTCTCCAATATCTTGTTGAAATCTCCGACCGTCCCATTCGCTTGTGGATGGTAAGGAGTACTCTTCTGATGGTGGACTTCAAATTCCTGAGTCAAAGCTTCAATAGTCTTATTAATAAAGTGTGTACCTTGATCACTCATTAAGGTCTTTGGCCATCCAAACCTAGTTATGATATCCTCAATTATAAATTGCACAGCTGTAGTTGCACTACAGTCCTTAACTTCTCTTGCTTATGCCCATCTTGTCAAATACTATGTCACAGTGATGATGTGTCTATCTCCTGTGTGTTTCCCTAGTGGGTTTATAGGTCCCACTAAATTAATTGCCCATTTCTAAAATTCCTGCAAATTCATCTGCGGTGCTAAAGGCATCTCATCTCTTCAGGAAGGCTTCCCAACTCTTTGGCATACATCGCAGGATTTATAGTATTCCTTGGCATCTTTATGTAAAGTAGCCCACCAGAGGCCAACTCTGAGAACCTTCTGCACTGTATCTTTCCCTGCATAGTGTCCTCCTGTGATGACTTCATGTGATTCTGCTAAAATTAGTGGTCTTTCTGCCTCCATAACGCATCTCCTCAGGATCTCATCAGGTCCCATCTTGTATAGTTGTCCGACTATGAGTGAAAAATTTGCAGTGCGCACTACCAATTGTTTATTCTGGATGATTGTATATTCACTAGGTGCCATTCTGGTTGACATGAACTAGATTATCTTGGAAAAGTGATCATCAACCCTTCTAATGGCCAACAACTGTGCATCCGGTAGTGTATCCTCCAAACTAGTAGGTTCCTCTCCATGCTCCAACCTAGACAAATGATCAAGTCCCTTATTCATTTTCCCTGGCTTGACCACAATATCAAAATCATATTCCTGGAATAACAGTAACCATCTACATATTCTTCCCCCCAAAACTGGCTTGTTGACTAGGTATTTCAACGTAGAGTGATCAATGAACATCTTAAAATGTCCTCCCAACAAGTAGTGTCAAAACTTCTGCAGCACATACACCATGGCTAAACCTTATCTCTCAGTGGTAGTGTAGTTTATCTCAGTTGTAGATAGCTTCCTACTAG
>JZKD02S0179307.1:0-12162 GCA_000966675.3 Picea glauca
TGAGCCTTGATGTTTCAAACTTCCTTTCAATAGCCCTTGACTCTGACACACACACTAGCTCACTTGCATGAAGAAGATCAACCACCTTTGATAAACTTGCTGGAGTTCCTAGCTGTTGTAGCATCAGTGCTTCACACAATGCTTTTCACTAATTCTCCAATGAATCTCTTGTTTGTTTGTTTCTAACCTTTTCCATGAGAATCCCCTCAATATATAGGAGAGAATGAATTAGTTACTTGGATAAGAATGATCCCAAAATATCAGGGAATCCAGTACTAGGATAACCATTTGAATGCCATCTCATCCTTCTAGAAGATTCCCTTCTAGAAGCATCGAGAATTCATCTTTTTCCCTTCTTTAGAAAGAGTTCGCACTCTATCAGTTCAACACAGTGTGAACTTCTCGCACCCTGACTTAAGTCAGCCTGCAAGAATCATGCATTCTCGTAGGAAAAAATACTAGCAGCCTGTGAACAGTCCTAAAAAATGATATTTCTGGAAAGAGAAGAAAGTAACTTTTCTCAGGAGAAAGTTCTTATGAAGAGCCTAATTACACCATCATCAATACATCATCATGATGACCAAAATCATGGGTAACAGAATTCCCCCCAAAGTATGAGTGTTGGAACTAGTGACAGTCGATAGACTTTGTAAGTTATATGTGTATGTCAAGAACCAGGAGCACATCTAATCGGAAACTTGCGAACAATCAAGCATATACAGAGTATCATATATATCAATTCTGAGGTAGGCATTCCCATACTCAGATCACAGACTGATGACATTGTAGACATGGGTCACAGCCACCAATCATACACTATGGATTCATTCCCTCAAAATAGAGCATAGCCACCGGAATACACTGTGGATCTATGCAAGAAATTTCAAATCAAGATGCCATAGCCACGAGACATACACAGTGGATATATGTGTCGCAAATTATACATACTCCATCGCAACCTGGATCACAAAGATGATATCCAAGGTCTTCAATTTCATCACCCAAAGTACGAATCTAACCATGTGATTACATGTGTTGAAGTCGAACATGGCAGAAACCACTTGATTACTGTTCATTGATGTAATTGTTAACAAGTGAGAGGGAAATCATCATTGATGTCAATGACTCCCAAGGTACCATGGTACAATCCATTGAGTGTGAATAAATGAGTTGAAGTCAAACATTCGATGGAATCTTTCGATCAGGGGTCAATGATGTAAACCCACTGTCGACAGTGAGGAAACCTGCCATTGAGGCATGCAAGCTCCAAGGTGCCAAATAATTTCCAAGTCTTAATTCCAGATAATGAGTTGAAGTCGACGAAACAAAACTCTTCATAGGAGGGCCTTGATGTATCCGCCATCAATGACACGAAATGAGTAACAGATTTTGAAGGTGAAGAAGAGTATGATGTGAATTGGACTGGACACAGGGAAGGCCGACACGGAGAGACTGGATAACTGCAGATGGCCGGCTCAATATAGGTTTCAGATGGACTTCTCTTGAACATATGAATGACACGACCAATGGTTTGGCAGCATTGACTCAAAGACGACACAGGGAATGACCTTGTAGAAAATTGAATGAGAGACAAATGGATTTCCCAAACCGACTTCAAATGATGAATAGGGGGTGTCATGTTCAAGAACGACACTTACTGCCAATCAATACGAAGACGAAAACATATCCCTTTCCCAAATTTTCCCCCACCATTTCTGGCAAGTACCTCTTTATTTTTACACAAGCTTAAGGAGGATAGCATATGCTTGTTGATATAAGATCATCCTTCAGACGAGTCCCTCAGAGTATTTTTAATGAACCCTAAGAAGGAGTGGTTCAGTCCCATCATGGGTCTTTCAATGTTTGTTTAACGAGTCTAGAGATAGAAAACTCGAAGGTTTTTCAAGATTATAGAGTTTGGAAAAACGCTTAAAAGAGAACTCTCTCAATTCATTTTTCATAAAATAGTCTAGACGAGACCCAAAAAGAGATAAATTATCGCTCACCAAATGCTTACTTCAAATACTTTATTGAGTGTGAAAATAGCAAGGTTGCTCGACGATCTTTTCATGTTTTGAGAGTCTGAAAAGAGATTAAAGAGGACTCTAGGGGGGTTCTTTTTTCGTATAACCTTGTTGAGCCCGAAAAAGTGATAAAAGTATGCTCGACCACATTCTCATGTATTTACGAGCGCAAGAATGGACAAAAACGACGCTCGAGGTTTTATGTAAAAACCATAAAAAACAATCAAAAACATGCTATAACGAAGAAAAACATGTCCATATCCCTTTATTGAATCGTCAAAATCATCACGCCTACAAGAATTTCACTCAAAATGACATTAGTGATTAGGGTTTAGTTGATAAATAATCATAAAAAACCCAAAATGATATAGTAAAAGTAAATAAAATGAGTAAATATTTCTTTTTTACCATACCATTTGACATTTTCACTATTGATCTCAAAAAACCCCTCTTTTACCCTCCAAGTTCGGTGGTAGATTGCGGGAGCTACGAGAGACCATTCAACTAGCCATCTGTGACATAAAGTAGGTTCTTCGTCCTTAACATTTTCATGGTTTCATTTTGTCATTTCATTGGTTAAATTTCCATTTTTAAGATGTTTTTCTAGGCCCTATATGCGTGTTGTCATTCTCGCAGGCAACCCATACGGGGCTTGCGAGAATGATGCATTCTTGCAGGTGAGCCTTAAGCCACCTACGAGGTTCTCGCACTGTGCAAATGGGGCACCTACGAGAACCGCAAAACCCAAAAAAAAATAATTTTTTTAGCCAAATGAAAAAGATCTAAAGCATGAAAAAGTTATTAATCCTCCTTTTATGTTCCTTGTGCAGATAAATAGCCATAAACATGGTTCTTGAGTGGTGTGAAAGGGAACATGAAGAGGATAATGCAATGGCCGAGAATCATCCTCCTACCATAGTTGCATTGAGAGATTGTGGGCTCTTGAAATACTTTTGCATCCCGGGCATGAGGGCCCAAGTCAGACTACTAGAGTACTTGGTCCGTATGTGGGACCCAAATCAACATGTTTTTCATGTGGGAGCTCACACATTGTCCATAGACATTGAGGACATATACTTTTTGACTGGATTGTCCCGACGTGGATACTATGTCAGCCTAACTAGTAGTAGAGGTGGTGGGATAAAGATGAGTGAGTACTGCAATCAATACTGTGTGCCCGAGGCTGAAAGGAAAAAAGGAAAAGTGGCTATATGGGGGGTACAAGAATTGACCCTGCGTACTATCCTTTTCACTATAGCTCAGATGGCTAGAGTTCTGCTCCTCATATGGCATTACAGAGCTAATTTCAGTATGCCATCGAGTGTACTGAGCCTCGAGTATTCAACTGGGCAGATGTTGTGCTTCGCAGTCTTAAAAAGCAATTGACCAAATGTAGGTGAGGTGACCTGAAGAAATTTGGGTATGGATCTTTACTAGTGTCCTTCTTCCTTGAGAGGGTCCCCGTATTTAGACTACAGGTTGAGTGGAACATACCAGGTCCTAGGGATCCAAGGATGTTGAGATGGTGTCGGCTCATGGCCCGACACGTAGCAGGACTGATCGTCAAGTACGACGATATTTTCTTTGACTGGCTTCAAACCCAGATGTTAATGGTTGATGACTACGCTTATGCCGAGTTGGATTTTTGAGGAGATTTGGACTTAGAACTACTAGAGGATAGTCAGTGGGGTGACCTTGGTAAGAAGTACACGCATTTTCTCTTTTTAAATGTTTTTGAATTTTTAATCATATTCAAATGTTTTTTTTTTTCTTTTATATATTTATCCGAAGGCTAACACAAAATCGTTTGTTGATAACACATATGTTGGACCGTATAGATCTCCTGGCACTTATCCTATCTAGAGGTGAGGAGAGGTAGCAGAAGCACCACAGTATGCTGAAGATTATCAGGTGGTGGAACAAAATTTAGAGGGCCTGACAGCAGACATTCCATATATGACTCTGGAAGAGGTTCCACGACGCGATCAACGTCACACTGTAGGGGTATCAGCAACTATGATTCGAATGCTCCGTAGGGTTTCTAGGGTAGTCATGTGTTACCATGAACGTCATCCATGACGTCACTTTGTAGAAGTTATAAGCTTCAATTTTTGATATTTTGGTGTTCGGACAAACTTTTTGTAAAAGCACTTTTGATCGTTATATATATAGATGGTTTCTACTGATTTACTTTATATTGTGTGAATTTTGATTTTTTTAATTTATAAATGGTTCAAATTTCTTTCCAATACATAATTAGCCAATGCATCTGTTAATGTATTAAGACATCGAGGAATATGTTGATATTCAATGTGATCAAAATAACGTTCCAAGAGGCGAATTCACAAATACACCCGTAACAAAGTAGGATTTCGAATAGAGTAGATATTACTTAACTGTAGTACTACAAGTTGCGAATCAAGTCACACAACCAAATGATGAATTTCGAGTGAGATAGCATCAACCAATCATTCAATAACGACGCTATACTCTGCAATGTTGTTTGTCGCACAGCCAAGGCATATACCTCATAAATATACAAGTTTATTTTTTGGGGCATAGGTTGCCCACACAGCGAAAGCAAGGTTTAGATTACTACGGCTAGCACCATCAACGAATCCAATATAGGGTAGCGAAGACTCCGACATATGGAAATCAAACACAACGTCACATAAGGGCAGAGACCAGATAACGACAAAAGAAAACTATAGTAACACACACAAAGTATGATACATAAAATACAAGTACTTGTGCACAGATAATTTATTCATAGTACTTCTTCAAGTACAACCCATTTCTGGGTTCACTCAAAGGAATACCATCGTAATCTACCAGCTCATATGCTCCTTTTTCCAAAACTCAACAAACAATATAAGGACCTCGCCACATAGGTTCAATTTTCCCAGCTCCTAACACATCTCGATCCTATTCATAGAGAAGAACAAGATCACCTTCGGAGAAAAAACGAGGCTTGACATGCTTGTCATATTGTGCCTTGACACGTTTTTTCTGGGCTTCTATTACTAGAGTGGTGTCACGTCGAGTTTCATCTAATCGCATCAGATACAATAGACATTCTTCTTCAGCAGAAGTGTTGGGTAAAAGTTTGACAACTAGCTTCAGAGAGGGTATCTCGCATTCTATAGGAAGAATGGCTTCCACACCATAGACTAACCGAAAAGGCGTAAACCTAGTAGCGGATTTGGTAGATGTTCAGTATGCCCACAATGTCGAAAACAACATTGTGCGCCAACTTGATTTATGAATTTATATCATCCGTTGAAGCATAGTTATAAGAACTTTGTTGATCACTTCGACTTGACCATTAGCTTGTAGATAATAGGGCGTTGAGTTATCATGATGAAGACCCAACTTTTTTGTAAGTTCAGACATCATAAAATTCCTAAAATGACTACCATGATCAGTGATGATAGCTTGGGGAACACCAAAATGAGATATGACATGGTTAAAAAGAAACAACACTGTAGTTTTTCCAATATTATCGAATGTCGGCATCGCCTCGGCCCATTTCATAAAATAATCAACGGCTAGAATGATGTAACCATGCCCCCCGACCGAGTGAGGGTGACATGTCATGAAATCAATGCCCCATTTCACAAAAGGACCAACGGAGACCATAGGGTGAAGAGGAGCAGGATGTGACTGAATTTTCTAGTTGTAGGTCTGGTAGGCATGGCATTTCTGAACGACGGTAATGCAGTCATGAAATAAAGAAGGCCAAAAATATTCTACACATAAGATCTTCTGGGCAGTAGCATACCCAGACATATGACCACCACATGCTCTAGAATGGTAGTCATTCAGATATTTCTCTACTTCGTTGAATGTTAAACAATGTTGAAAAACAGAGTCAATTCCTCGACGATAAAGAGTATCCCCGAGGATAATGTATTGACGAACTTGATAGTGTATGCGACATCGTTCAGTACTAGAAAAAACAAGTCGGAAAGTCTGGGTTTGGAGATATATAATGATATTCCCATACCAAAGATCATCAGTGCTAATAAGGAAAAGAGATTCATCGGGTAATGAATCTACTACTACATTTTTTGTTGCAGAATGAGGAAAATCGCATATCAACTCAACAAAAACTAAGGATTTCTTAGACTTGGCACGATCAAATTCCAAGTCAAACTCCTGGAGTATGAAAATCCATTTGGAGTACTTGCCCCCAAGAAATTGACATGTCAAAATATGTTGCATAAGGTTACAATGAGAAATCACCATAGTCTTACATGAGAGGATATAATGACGAAAGTGTTGGACAGCTTGAACGACAACCAAGGCTAGTTTTTCAACATGTTGATACTTGATTTCAGTGGGTGTGAGACTTCGACTCAAGTAATAAATAACATGTTCATTGTGCGCATCATCCTCTTGGACTAGAACCATGCCAATAGTATATTTTGAGGCAGGAAGATAAAGAAAATAATCGCGACTGTAATCAGAAGGAAAGATAAGCAGAGCTCGCGTTAGGGACAAATTTAAAGCTTAAAAATCATTGTTGGCAACGGTATCCCAGATGAACTCAAAATCTTTCTTTAACAGTCGCGTAAAACCATGAGTAATCTCGGTGTAATTAGGAATGAAACGATGAAGAAAGTTTGCTTTTCCCTACAAACTTTGCAATGGATGCAGTGTAGAAGGAGGAGGGAGATTAAGAATCACCTCAACCTTAATAGGATCCACCCTGATCCCTTGACACAAAACGATAAAACCTAGAAGATGGTCGGATTCTACACAAAAAGTGAATTTATGAGGATTTAAACATATACAATATAACCGACATTGAATGAAAATAGATCGGAGGTGGGTAGGGTGATCGACTCTGCACATAGAATGAGCTGGTAAATCGTCCAAATAGGGTTGAATGATATGCTTGATATCATGAAAAGCATAAGACATAGCACGTTGAAACGTCACGCCAACGTTCTTAAGACCAAAGGGAAGTTTCCTATAGGAAAAAGTACCCCAAGGACAAATAAAATTAGTCTTATGTTGGTCTTCGGGAGTGATGTTAATTTGATTATAGCCGGAAAAACCATCCATGAGAGAGAAGATTTCACTGCCGGCATAATCATCGACAATCTGGTCGATGAAAGGGGTTGGAAAGTTGTCTTTTAGACAAGATTTTTTAATATCCCTATAATCAACACATACATGAATACTGCCACATTTCTTGTCAATTGGGACAGGATTGGAAACCCATTCTGTCAGAGTTATCAGATAAATAAAACTGGATTTTAGAAGTTTTTCAACTTCGAGCTTGATAGCTGTCGCTTTACATGGGTGGACTGGACAAAGGCATTGCCAGACGGGTTTAGCTCTGGGGTATGTCTTTATCTCATGTACAAAAATTTCAAGGTCGATACCAGGCATCTATTCGTAGCTCCAGGCGAATATGTCACGTAACTCTTTGAACAAGGACGTATAGGTGACTATTTTGTCTGAAGAACACGAAGCTCCAATATGAACATTTTCAACAATCCTAGGTTTAATGGATATGTCAATGGGAATCGTGGGTGAAATATTACTAAGGTTCCCTTCGGCAAACACATCATGTGTTGACCCCGGAACGGTCGAAATGACAACAACTGTTGATGGATTCGAAATCTGTTGGTAGTTCTCAAGAGTGTGTTGTTCCAGAAAGAGTATGGAATGATGATGCCCATCATCCCAAGGGGTGTCTTCCATGATGGACATGATCATCTCGTCAGTGGGAAAAATAACACGAAAAGGATCGGGAAACAACTCATCAAGAGAAGAGGTAGAAGATGTTGCCGATTGAATGGCCTGATAGGCTAATTCAACCGGACTTAATGGCATTACGTCGCCGAAACGAAGATGATGTCCAGGGTCAGGGACAATCCAAGGGTCATGTGATGCAGGAAGTTCATGAGGCACGGTGGAGATCATGTTGATAGAAGAAACTGACGGACGTGGAACATCGAGCGATGGAATGGGAAAAGTACCCATTAACGAGGAGTCCTTTAACAGGCCTACACCGACGTTCTCATAACCCGGTGGGGTTTTAGCAATAAACGACACGTTTCCAGTACAGGTATCAGAATTAAAGAAGGCAAGTTGGTCAACGGTAACAACCTTTCCTTGATGAGGGAAATGTACTACATGGAAAAGTGTTGACACAACGACACGCATGGAATCGATCCAGCTACGACCAAGTAAAACATTATAATCAAGGGGAGCATCAAAGACTTCCACTTCAACTTGGACCGTCTTACCTTCTAGTGTGATAGGCAACGAAGGAAGAACACTATAAGGCTTAAAACCAGAGCCATTGAAGGCTTTAAGAGTGTTTTGTGATTCATTCAAGGGAGGAGAACCAATGGATTTCCAACAAGAAAAAGACATTACACACGTTGAGGCACCCTCGTTGATAATAGTTCGACAAATGTTCTCGTTAGAGACAACAACTTGTATCTGGAATGCGACTTGTGGGGATAACCGTGGAATGTGATTATCCAAGTCAAAGACTATTAAATTTGTATATATCAGGCCAATTCCACCTATATCTTTCAACAATGCCTTCCGTTGTGCAAGACAATACTGAAGGACTTCAAGGGTTGACATCGTTGAAAGTGCCTGGGCCAGATCTTCCACAATGTTGTAGTTCTGGGCTGCACGAGCATGAGGATTGAAAGACGATTTCCTAACGACACCTTTTGGGGGTGGTCACAGAACTGTATCAAGGCTCGTTCATTCAATATGAAGAGGACCATTTGCAGGTGGAGTCAGTGGAGAGGGTTGTACCAAAGTAGGAGGTAAATCGTCAACCTTCTCCTTAGATGGAGTATAAACTTTGGCTCTAGTCGTGAGTGCAATGTTGTTTTTCTTAGAATCACCAGTACACATCAAAACATATGATGTCATAGAAGTAGATGGTTGGTCATGAATGACCAACTGAGCTTGTTGTTGAGACAAGAAAGGTTGTGACAAGACTATCGGTGTAGATGGTTTCAGGGTTCCCTGAAGGAACTTAGTGACCTCGGCACGTCGTGGACAATCCTTCATGTAGTGATCGTCACCACATATAAGGTAAGGGTAGCAGGGTTTAAGCTTATCCTGGTCATTAAAAGGATTAGTTTTAGGCTGCTCTGCTTGATTATTATTTTTTCCCTCCTTATTCTTGCCTCTCCCCTTTTTAGACTTGTTTTTACCAGCTGGGGTAGTTTGAACAACGTTTACCTTAGAAGTTTTGCTGGTGGAAGTGGTAGGAGATGGAGAATTTTGAACATTAGAAGAAGCAGACTTAGGGTTTGTGCTTGAAACAGAATGTGATTGGTCTTGGGCAGTACCAATCACACCGTCAGCTGCATGTGAGGCAGCCAGAGTAGTTGAAGTGCTGGAAGTTCCAGGACGAGGTAACTCAGGTAATAAATCATAAAGTGTTCTCGTTTGCGAATAAATGAGATCAAGATATTGAGCACGAATTATAGCCCTCTCTTCTGTGACAACACCACCCATAGCAATGTCCTTATCAATTCCATTCACAAATGATTTTGTAAACCATTCTGCCAGTAACTGATCGGGGAGTTCAAGTTTAATGAGACATCGTCTCCTTTGCCACTCATGGATATGATCCGATATATGAGTGCCTTTAGTCTATTTGAAGGAAGTCAAAATTTCAGTCCCGGTATCATAATGGATTGGTAACTGGTAATGGGTAAGGAAAGCCATAGCTAGGGTGTTGAAATCAGAGAAGAAACCTCGTGGAAATTCAATATACCACTTCACAGCAAAACCGGTTAGGGTTCATTGAAAAAGATGTAAACGAATAGAGTCATCCATCAACGAGTTGGATGAACACCATAGGTGAAAAGTCATAACGTGATTTTTTGGGTCCTCTCCCACTTTGCCATCAAATTTAGGAATGTCCGATGGAAGCTTAGCTGGAATAGTAGGCCATTGGGGAGAGTGACGAATAGGATCATTTAGAATCCTAGACAAATCTAGCAAATCCAAAGTAGCAAGAAAAGGTAACTGTCGATTCACCTGCGGGTACTGGTGACTTTGGGGTGGAAGCCCTGTTGGCAAACTAGTAGGACCGTATGCAGTCTACCTATAGTGGGAAGATCCAAGCTAATTCAGTGGTGGTTGGAGAGGATAGTAGCTCGAGGGATTATAACCTTGAGTAGGGACATGAGTTTGAACATTCGTACCCCAAATAGGATTGGGTATACCTGGATATGGTTGACCTATAGTAGGGACAGGTTGCTGCCCCTCAGTTGTTTGAGGAAGATTTTGTATCATTTGATTCCAATACTGGGCCAAAGCAAGAGGTATATTTTGTCCAAAAGGTGGGTTTGGTCCCCCTATCATAGGTGGAGTTCCAACTGGATGTTGTGTCACAAGAAAAGGTTGCGTAGTATTTGGAAAGTGTCTGGTAAGAGGAAGTTGAATGGTACCACCTTGTCCACCAACGAGAATCTGCAAGTTTGGTGTAATGGATGGGATAGTGCCACTAGGATTAGGATTACTAGAAGTAAATTGAGGGAGTGTCGGAATAAAACCGAGAATAGGATGCCCAGAAGGACCACCAGAAGTACCAAATGGGGTTTGCGAAGGTGTTGGAATAGAAGAATTCAACAAAGCATTCAAGGCATGGTATCTGGGTGGTAGTGTCAGAGTGACATTGGGCGTTCGCTGGGTGTTAATAGTAGCAAGACCAATGGTAGTGAACCCGGTTGGGACACTCGTAGTGTTTGCGAGATGGGCCATCTCAGCAGGGAGAATAAAGTGATAAGTGGTATTCACCAGTATATTCTCTGTCTCAAAAAACACCGGAGGGTTGATTTCGGAGACCACAGGTGAACTAGGACTAAAAAGGGTCCTATAGAAATCACCTGCAGACCAAAAAGGATCTTGGCCTTCTACACTAGGAAAAGGCCCAACGGGTGATCCAGAAGATGTAACAACTAGTTCTCCAAAAGAATTTAATCGCACAAATGGTCATTCACCATGGCGAATTCGAAAGTGCTCTCTAGTATTGGTAATTCAAAAAGGTTCTAGAGATTCAATTGATTCCACTTGTGGTGTGATAACAACTGTGGCTTCACCTTGCTGAGGAGAGCCCTCAGGTGTAGCTGTAGGCAAGGGTTGTGAAACATCCAGATGCTCTGGAGATAAACCCTGCATTCTACGTGAATGACATGGGGGAGCTATTGTAAATGAGTGACAAGATCCACAACAAAACTCCTATGGTCAACTTCGAGAAACAAACAACACGTGCTAGTAAACAAAATCTAGGAAGCAATCACCAGGAAAACAAGACCTTCTAATTTCGAAGCCACTAGTTGGCGATGAAATCCAACGTCGCAACAACGAGATGAGAAGGGGTGGGGCTAAGGTGGAAAAGTTACACTGACAACCTGCTTAACGGACTTACACCCTGGTGCAAGCTCCCACACATAATCGTGGGTATGCCCTCCAAGGAGCCCGAGTGAGTTTGGTCAACGTCAATTCTAGGTACCGTGAAGACTTTCCCCTCCATAGTCACCTCGGGTAAGAACCTAGAGAGATAGGCCACTAAGGTCACCACCAACAACAATAAAGCCTAGGGGAACAGTCGACATTCTGATCCACACACAAGGGCAGGGTATCTAGCCTGAAATCAACTCAAAAGGCTTCCACTCATCATTGTGGGTATAACTCCGAGTGATCCCTGTAATACGTGCAATCTCTACACTGATACCAACAAAGCAGGGTGAGTAACTCTGCTAATACCAATTGTTCGCACCCAATTCGTCACTAGGTGGGCAAATAAAAGGTGCTTACATGCCCAGTTGGGCTCTGCTAGGCATGACAACTGTAAAAGGAAAGGTTAGAAAGAAAAACAACAAGTTATAAACAAGAATTAAACTAAACAAATTAAAACTAAAAGCATATGGAAAATGAAAAACAAATACAAATGGACCAATATCACCAATGTATAAGCTAATCTATTGATGAAATCCAAAGGCACAATGAAGAAAAGGGACTTGTGTCCCTTCTTTCTCCAATGGAAGGCTCTTGAGGCCCTCACAAGCTTGCTCTCCTTACAATGAAAAGATGAAAATGTGGGTGAAAGAACTCCAAGCTTATCCACTCAAGAGAGGGG
>JZKD02S0179307.1:12199-22891 GCA_000966675.3 Picea glauca
TCAAAGAATGAGTCCTTAACAATCTTGGCAGCATAACAATGCATAGAATTCCTTGAGAAAGTGATGGTTATTCATGGCTTTTTATAGCCTAGCATTGGGTGATAATGTAACCTCTTTGGACTATGAAAAGGGGCTCTTTAGGGATCAATTAGGTCTTTGACCCGCCCACCATGCGGATTGAGCTCGGATTTGGTGTCAAATCGACTTGGGAGCTGATCCATTAGTGGTTGGGAGGCCGACCAATTTCAATAAATGTGTCGTTTAGCAGGTGCGTTGGTTTTTCGCCAAACAACTGCACATCGTGCGTGCATGCGCGCATTGTACGTTGTTGTTACGCGCATATGCGTGCGCACCCAGATTCTGTAAAGCACCCTTCAATTTTTTGGTCACTTGATATAGCTTTTGACTCTTTTGCAATGCTTTGAATGTGATTCAGTGCCATGAATAGCTTCATCCCTGTTTTGATGATGCGGAGTTCTTGTCGCCATGTGCGGACAAAATTTTAGTGATAACAGATGCCCCCTGATGGATGAGGTTAGGAGCAAAACGTATAGTTGAAATCCATCAATGTTTCTTTTACTGAGAATGGTGTTGTAAGGGAGAGCAAGAGTGGGACCGTGTAGAGTGGTCTATTGGAAAAGAAAGGAACCTGTAGAAGCCAACTTTCCACAGGGTGTGTAACAATATACAACTGTGTACAAATGAGGTAGGCATGCCCCATGCTCGTATTATGTAACTCTAGAAAAAAGGTGACGGAGATGTTGGTGTAGACAACTGTAGAACCCTTGGGGGCGGTAATGATAAAGGAAGAAGACAATTTTGCAAAGGAACATACTCTGAACAATGGGCATTGATCGTAGGAACAAGCAGCGATGATGATGTGGGCAATGATGGCCCTGCCAAGTTCAGAGGTCTTCAGCAACTGATAATAAAAAGCTGCAATAGTTGCAAAGTAAGACCCACCGCAACATGATAAAGTGTTGGCGTCGAATGTTATGGGGGTCAACGACATCAGGGAGTAATGGTGTTTCCCCCTGTGCCGTCCAATATCTCTCATTGAATGGAAAATGAGAATCAAGATACTGTCGCCTTTTTGGAAAATTGTGTTGATGTCGACAAAAGGGGGACGCGACTCCTGAAAGAAAAAGGGCTTCATGGAATCTACTGTGAGGAGGAAGTGGCAAAGGTACATGGGCGGAGTCAAGAAGTGGGAAGACTCTATACTGCCCTTGGTTGGAGGGTGTATGATATAAGGAATGTCCGCAACCGTGTGACAAGATCAAGTGTCAGGGGGGATGACAAGATCAGGGATAAGTTGTGCCAGAGGCGGGACAAGGTGAACAAATTTAGAGGATAAATGGTAAGTGACTTGGGTAGTACTCTGAAGATATAGACGATGTCGGCGAGGGTAAATGAGAATTAATGCTCCAACCAAGGGTGACATGGGTTGCATTTGGCCAAAAGGAAATCAGGTCACCAACGGTGACGACAAAAGTAAATAATGGAAAATAAAGGCATTTGTACAATAAATAATGAATAAATGTGGGAAAGATGTACAAATACAGAAACGAGTGCCCCAGTGTGAAATGAGTGCCCCCGGGAGGGCAGAAAATTCTTGGAAAACTGATGAAGGGTGGGGGCCCCATTGGTGAGTTTCTGTATGAGGTAGGTGAAACGAAGATAGGTTCGCAGATGGGAAAACTGATGGTGGATGAAATGGTGGGTTCATGATCCTGCGGAGGTGCAGGGAAAAAAAAAACGTAACCATAAAGCGATGATCTGGGAGTCCATATGGGAAGCTAGCAAAATGAGGAGAAGAAGTATGTGGTTGATCTACAACATGATGAAAGACTACCAGGACTCCCATCCCTAAAGGGTAATGAAGAACAGCATGAGTGTCAAAAGTGCCAAAAAGTGCTATGACTGGGACAACTCATGTGGGTGAGAATGCTACCGAGTTACAGTATTGTAGATGCAACTGGAGGTGTGAGTACTGCAGAGCCGGGAATGGGTATCCTAAAGGCCAATATCAGGGGGTGTGACTGGAAATGTAAATGCAACACAGCGGAGAGACTACATGCTAGTGCTGAGTATATACCTGAAGGGATGATGTGGAGAGATGAGGATCAAGTACCTAGACATAGAACAACCAAATACCCAAAGTGAACAATATTTGAAGAGTATCAAAGACATGAGAATGTATTAGATAAATGGGACAATGCGTGTGTGTACCTAACCATGATATGGAAAAAAGGTGCCCCGGGAGCCTAGGATGAAAAGTGACCCAGGGACAATAGTGATGTAGGTGGCGGGATGTTGATCCCG
This sequence comes from Picea glauca, assembly GCA_000966675.3. Classification (NCBI taxonomy): domain Eukaryota; kingdom Viridiplantae; phylum Streptophyta; class Pinopsida; order Pinales; family Pinaceae; genus Picea; species Picea glauca. Next base: position 14,525 of record JZKD02S0179307.1, read on the forward strand.
TGGCTGAAGACGGTTTGTCAAATGGACACTGTGGGCTCCCGGAATGTTGAGTGGAAGTTTGTCAAAAGGCCTATATATAGCTGTAGGGCCCACATTGCCACCTCATTTGTACCTACTGCTATAGTGAGTTTCCAAGAAGATTTAGAGGAGATTGAGTGATTCCGGGAGCACGAGGTATCCGATCAACGACGTGCAAGTTTCAGATTAGTGGTCTGATTGTCCTGCATAGAAATAGGTTTCTAATTTTTGGGTAGGGTAGGTACGGGGGGTCGTACAAGAGGTTTAAAGGGAATTTTCCTAGGAGGTGGGCCCGCATGCACGGGCGATTCAGTGGAAGGCACGCATACGTGTGTGCCTATCCACTAAATAAGCGCGCAGTGGTGTGCATGAGGTGGAAATTAAGGCGTGCCCTACGGGCGCGCCTGTGAGATGGACAGGAGCACACTAGGGCACGCCTGTGGGGTGCACAGGCGCGCATGAGAGCACACCTATATGGCTGACAGGCACGCTCTGGTGCGCACCTGTGAGACAAATAGGCGTGCATACGTGCGCACCTATATAGTGAACAAGTGTGCACATGTGTGTGCCTATGGGTGGGAAAACCGCACCTAGAAGGCAAGGTTGAAGGGTGAAAAAGGGAGTCTTTTTGATGCATTTGATGTTTGCATACATTGATATAGGACTCTGTGTTGTGTGCAGGTGGCTAGCAGTGACCATGGATGTGTGATGGCGTGAGTGAGACTGGTCGCAACTGCGAGATGTTGTGGCCAATGCACGGCCTGTAGTGCGAGTGTCTTTAGCAACCAGTGGGTTGCTAAAGTTTTTTGAGTGCCTTTTGATACAGGCACAGGAGTACTTACTCCAATTCTTGCTCCAGATGTGGAGCCCAGATCAACACTGCTTCCTCGTGCGAGGAGAGCAGATCCCCTTCACTGCAGTGGAGGATATATACTTCTTGACTGGGCTCCCCTTCCGGGGAACACCGTTGCCGGCAGAGCCTGTGATTCCGAGGGATACTCACCTGCGGGATGTTGCCGAGCGATATTTTTTAGGTGAGAACTACATGGCTGGGAGTGTAGTGAGTATCAGTGGGTTGGATGCCCTGTTGCATCGTTGCATAGCAGTGATGATTGTGCAGGTGTATGGGTCACGAGTGACCCACTGAATCAGTGGTGGCGAGCTACTGGTGATGGAGAGGGTGGTGGTGGGTCGTGAGCAGTTTGACTAGGGTTTTGACCCTGCACACGTGGATGATTGCGCAGCTGGATCGATGTCGATCGACAGGTACCAGGGAGTTTGCGTTTGGCTCCATCTTGGTGGCCTATTTTTTGGAGAGGGTGCCAATGCTGCGCCCGAGGGTGTTACTAGAGGCACCAGGGGTACGAGAGCCACGCTTGAGGCGGTGGTCTCAGATTTTGGTTCGCCACAGTGGTGGCGAAGGCAAGCATTATTTTACTACGCAGGTGGCGCAGATATGGCGACATATGCCACAGGTCATGCTTCAGTACCCCTATGCTGGGGTTGACTTCCAGGGGGACCCGGACATGGTGTTTCCTCCTGGGGAGGTTTTTGATCACCGAGGTATGTGGAGTACTTGTATGTTTTGATTTATGTTAGCTTTTGGATATATCAGTTTCATATGTATGATGTATAGACACTGATACGATCTGTTGTTGTTTGTTTGGTGCATGTGCAGATGTGGCACCTCGCAGGCATGAGGTGGAGTTGTATAGAGAACTAATTCAGCGAGATCCGGAGAGACCTCCACGTGGAGGACGGCGGTGACAGGATGAGGCTGCGGGGGCACCAGCAGAGCCCGAGAGACTGGCGAGGAGGCGCCGTTTTGATGACCCTGGTGCGGGGCCATCATACGCTCCTCCGACGGTAGCCGAAGTAGATTTGGATGATATACACTGTCGTTTTGAGACGGTGTTGTAGGACGTGCCTGAGGGCATGTGGATCCGTATCCAGGACAAGGGGTTCCTAGAACAGTGCATAGGGTTACCGCCACCATGGAGGGGCCTAGTGCGGCGAGCAACTGTGCTTGCTGCGATGATGAGTGGATGCCTGCCCCTAGGGCAGGAGGGTCCTGCAGGTGTTCCACCACCACCACCTAGGGAAGGTGGGGGTGGGCCACCACCTCCTCCTGAGGGAGGAGCAGTTGGGGGTGCGATAGAGGCACCCTGATGTATGTATGTACTGTGTATACCTTTTTGATAGGTTGGTGAGCCAATTTTTGTACCGAGATGTGGTACAGGCCTGTGGGATGATGTACTTATGTATGTAAACATTTGGATGGCTGGATAGGCCGATATATATATATGAGTATACATATTTCTGATCCAAATGTTGTTTACATGTGTTTTGTGTTAATGATGATGATGTCTATTTTATCTATATGCAGTGACAGGATGTATGAGCTATTTATGTATGTGTAGCTTGATGTGATATATGCCAATCTAACACTATGTTGGCTATTTCATATGTTATTTGATTCAATTCTCTTGGAATATGTGAAAATGTAATGGAATCAAAATGTCGAGATAATAATCTAACCTGTAGGTATTTGCGAAAGAGGCACGGATCGCGTACACGGTATACATTGTTGAGCTGGAGAATGACTAGTTGGGAGTCGAGGAAAATGCTAAGGTGATGAATATGATGATGATGGGTGTCGGTCAGGAGGCCAATGACATTAGTGTATTCAGCTTGGTTGTTGGTTGCTGGCCCTAAACATATGCCGCTGGAATGTAGCAGTGCATGTGAAGGGGTGTAGAGAGCTCAAGCAGCTGAAGTGAGATTTTGCGTCCAACGGCTGGTGCCATCAGCGTAACCAATGTGGTACGCTGGTGGAGGAGTCATCTATCAATAGCACAAAGGGTAGTTTAGATGAGGGAAAAAAGATTAAAAACGCTAGAAAATGAAAAATAACCTAAAGTAGGATGACTACATTTAAGCATAAAATTTCTTGAGGTACAACCCATTGACAGGTTCTTTGAGTGAGAGGCCTTCGGGGGAGGCCAGGATGTATGCGCATTTGGTGAGGCAATGTTGGATGATGTAAGGGCCATGCCAAAGTGATTCGAATTTGCCATGGCCAAAGGTATCATGGGCGATATCATAGGCCAAGACAAGGTCGCCTTCGAGAAATGATCAAAGGTTGACATGGCGATCAAAGGTAGCCTTGGATCACTTTTTAGCTGCCTCGTTGTTCTGTAATGAAGATCGACGATCTTCATCCAGTGACTCCAAGGTCAGCAAGTTCTGCTCCATTGGAGCAGTGTCAGGTAAAATCTCAATTGCGGTGCGTAGGGTGGGAATTTCTCACTCAATGGGAAGAGTTGCCTCAACCCCATGGACTAAATGAAATGGTGTGAAACCTGTAGCGGTCTTTACTGCCGTTCGATAAGCCCATAGCGTGGAAAATAACATATGATTCCAATTGGTTTTATGTTTATTAACCGTGCGTTGTAACATGGTCTTGAGGACTTTGTTGACTGCCTCGACCTGTCCGTTTGACTGAGGGTAGTATGGTGAGGCGAACTCATGAGAGAAGCCTAACCGTTATGAGAGTTCGATGAAAATATCATTCTCAAAATGTTTCCCATGATCAGAAACGAGTTGGAGTGGTACTCCAAACCGGGATATGACGTGGTTGAAGAAAAAACGTGCTGCAGTGTCAGTGGTGTTGTTGAAGGTGGGCATAGCTTTAGCCCATTTGGTGAAGTAATCGACAGCTACAACAATGTATTTGTGACCATTGCTGGAGGGGGGATTACAAGTCATAAAGTCAATGCCCCATTTACAAAAGGGGCCTGCAGTGATGACCGGGTGAAGAAGAGTAGTGGGAGTGCGGGATTTGTTGGCATAGAGCTGACATTGCTCACATCATTTCACAGCATGAATGCAATCATGAAACAGGGTAGGCCAAAAGTAACCGGCCCGGATAATCTTTTGAGCTGTGGTGATGCCCGAAAGATGGCCCCCACAGGTGCCACTATGGCAGTCATTTAAGACTCTATCAGCCTCATCAATAGTCAGGCAATGACGAAGAATGGTGTCGACGCCCCACCGATATAGGATGTCGCCGATGAGGAGATAGGGGGGTGCTTGATGGCGAATGCGCCGACGATCATCTCGTGATAGGTGAGTTCTGAACTTTTGAGTTCGTAGGTAGACGAGAAGGTCGCCATACCAAGGATCATCAGAAGCGATGTAAAAGAGATGTTCGTCAGGAAAGTCAGTATTGACGGGGGCACTAGGTGTGTCAGAGGGAAGGGCTATGACAAGTTCGGTGAGAACGAGGGCCTTCTTACTCTTTGGTGTTGAGAACTCGAGGTCGTACTCCTAAAGGATAATAATCCATCGAGAGAATTTGTTGTTAACTTGGCGACGGCTGAGAAAATATTGCATGGGCTTGGAATCTGCAATGACCTTGGTGGTGCGAAGCAGGATGTAATGGCGCAGTTTCTGAACTGCAAGGACAACTGCCAGAGCAAGTTTCTCTTCATGTTTGTATTTCAGGGGTGGTTCTGAGAGGTTCTTACTAACATAGTAAATGACGTGTTCACAATTGTCATCTCCGATCTGGACGAGGACACCGGCTACTAATACAGCTGATGCTGATACGTAGAGGATGTAGTCACGATTGTAGTCAGGTGCACTAATCAAAGGTGCATTGGAAAGTTTTGCCTTAAGGTCGTCAAACAACTGTTGGGCATAGTCATCCCAATGAAAAGGGATGTCGTGATGCAGTAAGAGAAGGAAACCATATGAGCGGATAGCGTAATCAGGAACAAAGCGTCTAAGGAAGTTAGCTTTTCCCTGTAGACTCTGAAGTTGTCATAAATTCCGTGGAGGTGGAATTTCGGTGATGGCTTGGACTTTGAGGGGGTCCATAGTGATACCTCTTTATGAAATGATGAAACCAAGGAGGCGCCCTGCGGTGAAACAGAACACACACTTGAGAGGGTTCAAGCGGATGTTGTACTGACGACACCGTTGAAAGATGATTCGTAAATGATCAAGGTGTTGGATGCGTTTCTTGGAGCGAGCAGTGAGGTCGTCCAAGTAGGCAAGTATGATTTTAGCCAGATCGTGAAAAATGTATGTCATGGCCCGCTAGAAAGTTGCGCCAGCATTTTTTAGGCCGAAAGGCATGACACGATACGCAAAAGTACCCCACGAGGTGATGAATGTGGTTTTGTACTGATTGGCTGGGTGAATTTGAATTTGATTGTAGCCAAAGAATCCATCCATAAAGGAGAGAGCCTCATGGCCGGTGTAGTCATCGATAATCTGATCGATGAAAGGCGTTGGGAATTTGTCCTTTGGACATGCATTATTGAGATCGCAAAAATTGGTGCAGACGCAGATAGAACCCTGTTTTTTGTCAATGGGTACAGGATTGGAAACCCATGAAGTGTAAGCGATGGGGTAAATAAATCCAGCCGTACATAATTTGCCAATTTTGGCTTTAATAGCCGTGGCCTTGGATGGGTGTAGCGGTCCCTGTTTCTAGCGAACTGGTGTGATGTCGGGCCAGGTGTCGATGAGATGTTCGACGATAGAGGGGTCGAGGCCAGGCATCTTTGTGTATGACCAGGCGAAGATATCCCTATATTCCTGGAAGAGGGTTTTATATGCGGTGATTTCCTGAGGAGTGCAAGCAGAGCCAATGATGATTTCTTCGACGATGCTCGGTTTAATGGAAATGTTGATTTTGATGGTGGGGGAAATGTTGGCCATATTACCTTCTTCAAAAGCGTCAGGTGTAGGAATAGGATTTTTGAACCAATCGATAGGTCCTGATGGGATAAAGTCTTTGGTTTCGACTACGTAAAGAGGATTGTGGGTAGGAGGCATGAGGGCATCCTGCGGAAGGAAGAGAGCACAATGAGGTAGTGCATCCCAGGGAGAGTTCGGGCGTTGTATTTATTCCAGTATTTCTTCGTCGCATTGGAAACGACGGGAACATAATGGATCGTGGGGAGTGATCTCAGTGATAGGGTGATTGCCCCCTGCTGAATAAACAAAGGTGGTATCGCTAGGAGAGGGTGAGGGTTCACTCGACATAAACCATATATTGAGGTACTGAGGGGTGCCCGTAGTGGTGGGATGGAAAGTCTCTGCAGGGGAAAGAGCAGGAGAGTTGGGTGGGTTACGGGGTAAATCTGCAGAAATGTCATTTAAGAACCAAGGAGGTGTTGCGAGTGCCTCGAGTTCGGGCGAAATGATATGAAGATCTTCGAATGGTGAAGATATGTCAATGATCGCCTCTGCAGGTTGGAGATGTAGAGTTGACTGATGTCACTGATATTCCAGGATTATAGGACACTGGTATGTAAAATGAGCCAATGAATCGCAAAGAGAGCAGGGGCATCTCATGCGTTCATTGACTGAAGTGGTGACATAGAGAATGTCAGTGATTTTGGTTGTGGAAGACGTGGCGGGGCATGGGTTGTTATGAAAGTCTTGGCTTATGATAGCTAATGCCTGCCTGAAACGAGGCAGTGCTGGACATTGATGGGTGTAATGGCCATACTCAGAACAGATGGCACACGCAAATTTGGTCTTCAACCCGTTACTACTGGAAGGTTGAGTGGTAGCAGTAGTAATGGGTGGTGTGGGGGTTGGATTGGGGGGAATAAAATTCCGTAATTCCGGTAGTGATGGGCAGTTGTTGGTTTGGTGACCCTCTTTTTCACACAATGCGCAAGGTGGTGAGATGCGTGGAGGAAGTGGAGTTGTGGGCTCCTTCTTCTTTCTCCTGCCCCCAGCTGTAGCAGGGGGGGTAGGGAGTATGGGGTTAGTGGGGGTAGTGGGAGTGAGGACATGAATCATCATGGGGAGTCCTTCCTATGGGCGAGGGACCATCTCAGGTGGATGTAAGTACCACACTGGGATGGCTAACACCATATTGGGTAAAGTGAGCGTTGCGGCTACCTGGAAAGATTCTATACTGGGTGGAGGGTAAAATAAGGGAATTTGAGTGAGGGGTCTTGGAACTGACTCCCAAATGGGACTAGGCCCTTGAGGGGATGTGGATTCGTGGACCGTAGGGGTCAACGAGTGCACAAGAGGCTCTGGTGGGGGGAGTGTTGCGACTGTTGAGATGTCAGGAATGACTGAAGCCTCCTGAGGAGGATGAGTATCCTCTAAGTGAGCTTCATTAGATGAGATGATGCATACTTGACCAGGGGGAAGGAGTGGTGGTGCTCCATGGTATGTCCCTAACAAAGATGGATCTTTGAAAATCCCAGGACCCATCTCTACTAGTGGATATGCATCTTTGTTGGTGTGAATGAGGGGAAGAAAGCTATCGAGACTGGCGGATGGGTTTGGCTCATAATGCGAGACTTGGTCAATGGTTACAATCTTCCCATTGTGGGGGAACATGATTGTCTGAAAGACAGAAGAGGCCACTGCCTTCATAGCATACATGTAGCTACGTCTGAGCAAGATATTGTAATCGAGCTGAGTGTCGATAACTTCAATGTCAATGAGAATAGTTTTTCCCCCGAGTTCCACGGGGACATCTTGAAAGAGCCCTTCAGGAGATGATGGTTGTCCGTCATAAGCTCGTAGTGTGATGGCAGAGGGTATGATTTCCGGGGAACTGAGTTTCTGCCATATTGTTTTGGACATGATACATGTAGATTCCCCTTCATCGATAATACACCGATGGATGGTGATGTTCTGTATTTTTACTGGTATTTGAATAGCAACTATGGTGGGAAGACACGGTTCGCAGCTATCAAGGTCAAAGGTGATGAGTCGATTGTCAGCAGGGTCGACTATCCCCAAGGTAGAAAGTAGTGATTTCCGTTGTGTGGGAAAAGTCTGGAGGACTTCCAGAACTGACATGGCAGCCAGGGATTGTGCTAAGTCATCTACCAAGCTGTAGTTATGAGCTGCCCTAGCCTGTGGGTTGTGAACATTCCTGCGTAGAGGGATGCGAGGGATGCGTAATGGTGGTTCGGCGGAAAGGTGCAGGATCACCAACGGAGGTCCTGTCGGTGTAGGATTTCTCTCGGGAGAGATAGGAGTAGACTCAGCTATTGTAGGATACTGACGACTGTGTGTTTGCAGAAGGATTTCTTCCTCACTGGTGAGGAGAATTGTTTGCTCTGCTGGATTGTTGGGATTGTGATATTGGCCCACCTGAGGTGGGGGATGTTGCGCGTCCAGATGGGTGTTTATGACACCTTGATGCGGGATAGGATTTTGCAATACGGCGGGAGGGGGTTGTTGCGCATATTGATGTTGTGCCTGCAGTGGGGCAGGTGGCACAGGAGAAGGAGGAAGGCTCCTAGAGTCTTTCAACCATTTGAAATCAACAATCTGGGGCCAATGGTGGGTGTAATG
>JZKD02S0179329.1:5574-22891 GCA_000966675.3 Picea glauca
AAGGGTTATCCTCACCATTTCTGAGTCAGAGATGACCTCACCTACAACAACTAGCTCATATTTCACTTGAGCCAATCTGGTCAAGTAGGTAGCTACATTATCCTCCTTGGTCATTCGAACCTCATGCAGCTTGTCTTTTAGGATCATCTTTCTATTCTCATTTCTGGCTTCAAACAGATTTTTCAAAGTGTCCCACATCCCTTGGGTTGCTGGTTTCTCAACCAAGTGTGGGATAAAGTGGTATTTCATGCCATCCAACAAGATTCTTTGTGCCTTAGTCTCCTTTATCTCATGAGGGTCTAGGGAAACTAGGTTATTTGTGGGTACAACAACAACTGTATTGACAAAATTCTAGATCGTATTCTCCTTTAGAACTGTTGCTATTCTAACTTTCCATTGAAGGTAATTAGATATGCCATATAATATATCCTCAAACCTTATACAGAAATCCATTATTTCTTTAATTTTTCTTGCTAAGAATAAACCAATCAAAATCACAAAAAAGAAGTCCCTAACTCTCTCTTTCTCTTTTCAACTTCGCTTACATAACCCTAGGCTCTGATACCATGTAAATTTTCTATGACAAAAAGAAAAACTTCACTGAAACCTTTCGTCAAACACTTGGCTGAAATACTTGACTTTGAATTTAATATAAGTTATTAATGAACCAATTACACCACATGCATTTAATGAAATGGAATCAAACTGAAACTGAAATGAAAATACCAATCAACCAAGTAGATCCTACTATAAGTAGTTGACACAAGAAATTAGGCATAAGCCAGGGAAAATCCTCATGAACTGTGAGGCAACCCAAATATAGAGAAAATATTTTATTTCAAGTACAAATTACAATCATTCAAGTTGTACTTATCTCATCATCTGACCATCATTTGTCTTTAGAAACTGTACAGAATTTTACTGCTCCCTTTCTATCAATTTCGTACAATGTATGGATTATCCAGACCAACAATAAATGCACAGAAATCAATCTAGAAATGCATGCTTGCAATATGAAATTGCACAGCCTTCATTAATAATTGTATTAACCTTGGTTTTCATGCTGGAAATCACTATATGGAACATAAATAATAAATGCACCCTCCATATACAACAGTACAACCCAGAAATTAAATGCCCATGTTGTACGAAATTCTCTCTTGGAAACCATGCTTGAAATATAGATCTTTCTCTACCTTTCTCCAACTCATTAATTGCTCTCTCTCTTCAATTAATGACAATGTGACTTCAATAATGTTCTCTCCCTTTCCCTAGATGTTTTTTTATATTTTTCCTCTTCCCAAAACCCTAACTAACTAATCTCAACTAAGTCATCAATGGTTGAGATCAATCTTATCTAAAGTCTCACATTAAATGATCATTTAATAATACACTTTATTATTAAATGCTCACAATTATTTTTGGGACCCACAACTTAACTTTTCACTTAAGTCATTAAAAAAACATAAATTCACTTTTATAATATAAAGTCACTTTTATATAAAATCACTTTTATATTACAAAACACTTTAGGAAAGTCAAAATGGTCACCACCATGTAAAACATCACAAAATCATGGTGTGACCTCCTGAGTTACATTTCTAACAAAGGTTTTACTCAACTTCTTAAGAAATGGGTTCCCTTTATTTGGGATGACATCGCTTAAAAGGCATTTGATGCTTTCAAGGACATGTTAACTCATACAACATTGTTACATCCCCCAGATTACAGTCGAGATCATTTTTTGTACATTTTTTCTTCTAACAATACCATTATTGTGGTTCTTGTCCAACAGGATGAATCACATGATGAACATATGATTTAATATTTAATTAGGAGTATTACCACTTCCAAAATCAAATAATCACATGTGGAGAAATTGGCATCGGTTGTCGTTCAAGTTATCCAATGTTTTTGTCACTACATCTTATTGCGTAAAACCACCATAATTTTATATTGCAATTACATGAAACATATTCTGAATAGTCAGGTGATGGGGGGAAAATACTCTAAATGGATCGTTATCCTACAAGAGTTTGATTTGGAATTTGAGAAATCCAAGTCAAAGAAATCTTTGGTTTTTGCTGAGTTAATTTGTGACCTTCCCTCAACTGAAACAAAAAATGTGGCAGGAGATTTGATTCTTGATGAATCTCTTTTTCTAATCAATTTCTTGGATCCATGGTATGGATATATCATAATCTATCTCCAAACCCAAAATTTTCGGCATGATTTGTCTAGTATTGAACGACATTGAATTCAATACCAATATTGAAAATACATAATTGTTGGTGATACCATTTATCGTCATGGTGTTAATTCCATTTTTAGACGGTGTTTAAAACATGAATAAGTCAAAAGAGATATTAATGAAAATCATGCTGAAGCATGTGGTGGTCATATGTTTGTGTATGCCACTACCAGATATTTTTGGTCTTCATTGTTTAAGGATTGAATCCTTGTGGTCGAAAAGTGTCATGCACGTCAGATATACAATCGTAAGTTGTGCATGCCTCCTACTCCTCTTCACCTTGTAGTTTTTGCTAGTCCATTTTCCAAATGGGGAATTGATTTCATGACATGTAACCCTCACTTGGTCGAGGGGCATGGGTATATTAATTTCAATGTGAATTATTTCACTAAGTGGGCCAAGGCAATTCCTACATTCAATAACACCAGGAAAATTGTATCCCTTTTCATTTTTAATCACATTATTGCTCGATTCGATGTGCCCCAAGCCATTGTCACCAATCATGGCACTCATTTTTTAAATTACATGATGTCAGAATAACCAACAATTTGGGTTTACGACGTGAAAACTCAACTCCCTATTATCCATAGGCCAATGGCCAAGTCGAAGCCACCAACAAATTTTTGACAATGATGCTCCGTAGGATGATAGGGATTCACAAATAGAATTGTCATACAATTTTTTTTTTGGCATTATGGGCATATCAAACCTCAGTCAAAACAACCATGACTTTTACGCCATTTCAACTAGTATATGGTTTAGAAGACGTGTTGTCGATTAAATTTGAAATACCATCCTTGAAACTATCCATCAAATTATTTCCCAATACCATGGTCGAGGAAGAACGTATTTTGTACTTGACATGATTAGATGAAACTCGTTGTGACTTCTCTCTGACTAATGAAACCCATAAGAAAAGTGTCAGATCTCAATATGATAAAATTGTTAGACCTCATGTGTTTTATGAAGGTTACTTGGTCCTATTATGCGATCAAGATCGTGGAATATTGGGGACAGGTAAATTTGAGCCCATGTGGCATGGCCCTTATAACATTAAATGTGTATTAGAGAAAGGTTCCTATGAGCTAGTGGATTATGATGGGATTCCTTTAAGTGAGCCTCAGAATGGGCTTTACCTGAAAAATTACTATGCCTAGAGTCATTCTACATGAGTGATTTGTATATATTGTGCCATAGTTTGGTGTGTTATCATCACCTTTTTCAGTGAATTATGTCTATTGCTTATCTTTCATTGTGCTTTGTTTGCAGATGTCGACGTTCCCTCCACCTTATGTTGTATTTTCTAATGGTTCTAGCCACAGTGCTCAGAACCTTGTTACAGTTGCATGAGCAATCTATATGCCTACCGATCAGTTGATAATTCTACATGGTATATGCCTTGATTGTGCAACTAACAATATCATGAAATATAGCATAGTCATTGAACTATTGACTGAATCCATCTCACTTGGAATTCGTTTCTTAGTTGTTCGAATTTAATTTCAACTTGTGGTACTATAGTTAAGTAACATTTATTCTACCAGAATCCCTACTCTTTTACGAGTACATTTAAGGGTTTGTCTCTTGGAAAGAGAGTTTGACTATTTAGAGTATCAACACATTCCACGAAATATAAATACATTAATAGATTATTTAGTTAATTATGTCTGAGATAGAAATTTGCACCATTTGTAAATTTCACATATACATTTTGCACCAAATAGAAAAAAAGTAGAAATCGTCTTATAATAATTTTTCAAAAAAAAAAAGTTTACAAAACGTGTTGGGACAACACAAAGCCTACAAATTTTATATCAATACATGTTGATAACCAAACAACTAAAAATATCCTAGTCATATTTAGTTCCACGATGCTCGTGGTAACATACTACGGCCTAAGCCACTCATCAAAGAAAATGAGTTATGCATCTGAATACTCTCGTAGTGTTTCATTGGTATCGTCATGGTAGATCATCGATCTGAATATCTGGTATACCCAAGTTCAAACAGTCGAGGTTAACTTCTATTTCCTCAAGATCCTTTGCTACTTCATGATCATAAGAAACCATCGCACCCTGATTTATGTGCCTCTGTTTGTGAAGTCCCATACGGTTTGTTTGGCCTAATATTTGCATGATGAAAACAAAGTTAGTCTCAATACAACAAAAACACTTAAAACTAAAAATTAAAAAAACGGTTTATGTTTACCTGAATCATTCCAGTGGTATCCCTCTGGAAGGACTAAATTTGGATCTCCTTGGAAATCCATCCATGTATAAGCATAGTCTTCGATCATGATAAGTTGTTTCTTAAACCATTTGAATAATTTCTCATCATATGAATCTATTAGACTGCCACCATGGTGTGCCATCATATCCACCCACCTCTTCATATGAGGCTCTAGTGGATCAGGGTATTCATCTAACTCCATACTCTACAGATGTAACAGTGGAACTCTCTCAAGGAAGAAATATACCAAAATAGAATCATAACCAAATTGCTTCAATCGACCTGACTTACACTTGGTCAATTGGTCTTTCATTATCTTGAGAAGCCCTTCACACCAGTTAAATATTGTGGGTACCATACAATCAACTACATTTGAGTATTGGTAGACAAGTGAGAATCTGCACTTCCGAAAACTCGAGTAATAGTGAAAAGGGCAGTTCTTAAGGAAATATCTCCAACATTTTTTATTGGACTATTTATGTTTCTTTTTCATGTACTTGCAATGCAGTGTTGTGAGATGTACTTTTCAGTCTTCTCACCACCTCCTCTGAATCTAGAAAAATAAAATCACTCTCCTCGTCTTGAAACCCTGATCAAGAAGTAAATATCTTCAATTTATGAGGCTAGATCATGAACTCCAACCTTGAAAACTTGTTCATTGGATTCCCACATATTTACTAGGAATTCCAATAAACGAACGTCGTCCCTCATGCCATGAACTTGGAAGAATTTTTCTAATACACACCTTTGGAGTTCCAACATGGTATTTGGATCATTGGCCACAATTTGATCTTCCATTTCATGCTCCCTCTCCCTCCATTCCAACATTTTTCCAATCAAAAGTCTACAAACAACAATTAGAGAACTTATCTATCAAATAACATCCAAGATTTTCAAGCCCCGCAACGTAAAATCAAAAACAAATTTGGGTTTTACGAGTGTCGCACCTTGTCTTTTACATATAGTGTGACATTTTCGCACTTCACGTTATGGAAGGACTACAACACCCTATGGTGTTGAAATCCTCGATATAGGGGCCTTGTGACACCTGTGTGACGCATTTTAGGGCTTGGAAAAGCCCAAAACATCTAAAAGCTAGCTTGGAAGGAAAAATTTGGACATCAAATTGAAGGAGAGAGAAGGATCTATTACATGGTGGAGATAGAATTTGAAATCATCCACAGATATGTCCACAATCATTGCCTGAAGAACTAACCAAAATGGGGGTTTTTTTCACTATTGAGAGCTAAAAACACAAATGGTAAAAAGAAATTACTCCACAATAAACATAAATAAATCCTATTAGCATAAACAAAAAAGTATGATCATATAAAACAACATAATTTCAATGGTCAAAGACGTTTATGAATAAATAGTGTCCTTATAAATCAACCCTTTTTATAGGTATATTTTCCTCTACTCCATATTTGATCATTCTTGTAACATCCTCAACCACCCATAGGCAAGGCAATGCCACTACTGTGGAATATACACTTATATATAATATGCATTAAATCAAATTAACACATTTAACATAGAGTTACTACCATCATACAGACTTAAATAGAATTAACAGTAATTCATACATGCAATGGAATACATGATAACATTCAAGAATTATGTGCAACATAAAATTAAGCACATAAATTATACTTATCTTTCAACTGGAATAACACCACCAACTGCGTGTAGACCTTCCACGAACCTCCCATCCTTAGACCACACTACTCATCACTCTCAGCAGTAGGTCACCCCCGAGCTGGGACTAATCTCCATCAATCTAGGGAATCCTAGGCTAGGCAAGGTCAACAGGAAGACACATAGTTTATGAGGATGGATTCTCTCCCAGGAGCCACTTATGCCCACTTCTCATAGACCCTCATTCCCCACATGCTTTTCCCACCTCAGGAGTATACACCTTCACTATCACACAGGATATTCCTTCAGCTACTAAAACTCCCTTGCCTTGGGCTTCAGCAACAGGCCAGATCAGAATTCTCCAAGATTTGTCGCAGCTACAGGACCCCTTCCAGGAGTTCTCACTTCCTCCACGCACTCTCTCACCTGGAGAGAGTCACTCACAGGCCTGAAAACCTGCCTCTTCAACCACAACCACCTCCCTCACCTGGAGAGAGTGTTGCACACAGGCTTGACAACCTGCTTCTTCAGCTATGTTCCAGCACAAGAAGGACAACATTAACGCTTAGCAAGAAATGGATGATGACAGCAAATCACACTTAGCTAAGGGACTGCGTGGACACAACAACCAATAGTTATAACACACACAACATAGACAATTATGGTATGCTTAGGTTTCACAGAAGATGTGGCTCGGTTCGCGGGTTCTCACTAGGTTCATGATGCGTGACTATGTAGAGGTCAAACAGGTTAGATGACGGATCAGTCCATGATTTTTTCCCACTGGTTTCAAGGTGCATGACCAAAGAATGAAACACAGAGGTCGAGTGCAGAGGAAAAATGGTTCTCGGGAAAGATTCCAGTGAACTCAAGCGGAGTATGGAAGAATCATCAAATGACTCAGGTGAAGGATGGAAGAATGATCCATGAACCCCCAACACAGTTGATGCTTCATCTTTTAACTGCATGTGCCTAGTTTGACACTTGTGTTCCTGGAGATGCATGCGTTCCCTTTTTCACACGTTCCTTTTCAAAGAACTTAGGACAACACTTGGTCAATTGACCACCTTAGCCTTTCAAGAAATAATAATAAATTATTATTCCCTTTAGAGGTAATCCCCCTAGCTTAGCCCCTAGGCCCAACACTTAGCCTCCTTCCCTTGCCCAACCTTGTGGAAGCTTAGTCCCACATCACTCTTTGTTCATGGTCGGTTGGCACACAATGATGTTTATATTTTATTAATGATCTACATAATTACATATACAAAAATCAGGCTCTTGGCCTTTAACACCTAGGCTCTTCAACCTAAATAACACATAAGCCCACCAGCTTATATACACTTGGCTCACTAGCCTATAAAAATGATTACAATACATAATATAACTAGGACACATCCTTCGGGTATTACAATCCCGTCCCCTTATTTTTTCACTGTCCTTAGTGCAACTTTTACACAGAATCAACAAGATTTTCAAAATATTCAAAAAGATGTAGGTATTATGCCTGCATAGCATCCTCATGCTCCCATGTCCCATTCTCATAACCGTACCAGATCCACTGGACCTTTACAAGCCCTATGGCTTGATTCTAGAGCTGTTTTCTTTTCCAGTCCAATATGTGCACATGATGCACTTGCAAGACACCTTCTTGCTCCACCTGAATCACATTCCAATCGATAACATGATTAGCATCACATATATATTTCTTAAGCAATGAAATATGAAACACATTATGTAAAGTCATGGATGCAGGTAATGCAAGAATATATGCAACTGGCCCAATCCTTTCTAGGATTTCAAATGGCCCACAAAATTTGGCTGCCAACTTCTAACAATTTTCCAGCCTCAGGGAAATTCTATTGGCTTTCACTTTCAAGAAAACATGCTCTCTCACTTTAAACTCTCTGTGGGTTCTTTTTTTACCAGCATAATTTTTCTGCCTATCTTGGGCAGCCTTTAAGTTCTACTGAATTTTTAGCATTTGTTCTTCCATTTCCTTGAGCAACTCTGGCCCAACCATTGCTCTATCAATTGGATTATCCCATCTTACTGGAGTATTCCACTTTCTACCATAAATTACTTCAAATGGGATCATCTTCAACGATGCTTGATACCCATTGTTGTAGGCGAATTCTACCAAGAGTAGGTAGTATTCCCATTTAGATGGTTTATCCATCACATACATCCTTATCATATCTTCTATCACTTGGTTCACCCTCTTTGTCTGCCCATCAAACTCAGGGTGATAGGTTGTGCTGAAGTTCAGATTCATTCTGAATCCTTTGAAAAACCCCTTCCATAACTTTGAGGTAAATTTTAGGTCCCTGTCAGACACAATTGTCTTGGGAATACCATGCAATCGAGTTATTTCCCTCATAAAAATATCAGCAACATTATCTACCTTGTGAGTCGTCTTTAGTGGAATAAAATGGGTAGCTTTCTTAAGCTTGTTCGCCACCACCATGATTGAATCATGTTGCTTGTTGGTTCTGGGCAATCCTATGATGAAATCCATTGTCACCACTTCCCACTTCCACTCAAGAATGGATAAATATTGTAGAAACCCTGCTGGGTGTCTGTTCTGAGCTTTAACCTTCTGACACTCCATACATATGGTGATGTATTCTGCAATCTCTTTCTTCATACCTGGCCAAATGTAATGGCCTTTGACTGCAACCATTGTTTTCTGATATCTAGGATGCCTAGCATAAGGCACATTATGCATTTCTTTCAAAATCATAAGTTTCAATTCCTAGACGTTAGGTACATAAATTATGTTCTTGTATAGAAGTGCTCCGTCAATTTCCAATTTATCATTCTCCACTTTCTATGGCATCTTACCTTGTTGTAGCTTTGCTACCAAATCGCTATACTACAAATCTGTATTTTCATCCTCTGAAATTCTACCTTTAATATCAGTTCGGTACATGCTAATGGTTGTAGCATGTAATTCATGCACTCTCCAGCTAAGTGCATCGACCACTTTGTTCTCTTTTCCTTTGATATGCTTGATATCAGAGTCATATTCACAAAGAAACTCCAAACACCTACTCTGCCTAGCATTCAAGGTTGGTTGATCAAACAAATACTTCAGACCTTTATGGTGTGTCCTTACCTCAAACCTCTTTCCAATGAGGTAATTTCTCCATTTCTTTAGAGCGTGCACTATGGATTCCAACTCCAAATCAGGAGTGGCATAGTTATTTTCATGCTCTTTCAGCTTCCTGGACTCATAACATATTACAAATCCATTCTGACTGAGGACTCATCCCAATCCTTATTTGCATGCATATATGCACACTACAAAATCTTCATTCGGATCTACAATACTCAAGATTGGAGCACTGGTTAATAGTTGCTTCAATCATTGGAAGATTCTCTCACAATCCTTTGTCCACTGAAATTTCTTCTCCTTCCTTTGCAAGGAAGTGATAGGGTGAGCTATCCTTGAGAAACCTGCGATAAAACTTCTATAATAACCAGCTATACCCATAAAGGATATGAATTCTGCCACATTATTTGGTGTTGACCATTCTCTGATGACCTCAATCTTCTCAGGATCCACTACTATCCCATCCTTTGAAACTATATTCCCCAAGTAATGGATCTTCTTTTGATAAAACAAGCACTTTCAACTTGGCATACAGTTGGTTCTCTCTTAGCACCTGCAACACCATCCTTAGATGTTGTTCTCTCTTACTTGGAATACACTAGAATTTCATCCAGTAATACTATGACAAACTTGTCTAGATAGTGCCTGAATACACCATTCATCATGCACATAAAAATAGCGGGTGTGCTCGACAGCCCAAATGGCACCACTGTGAACTCATAATGACCATACCTTGTTCTAAAGGCGATCTTTCTAATGTCTTCATCCTTTATTCTTACCTGGTGATATCCTGATCTAAGATCTATTTTCAAAAATATCTTGGCATCTTTCAACTGATCAAAGAGATCATCAATCCTTGGCAAAGGATACTTGTTCTTTACAGTCACTTTGTTCAATTGTCTGAAATCGATACTTAATCTCAACGTCCCATCCTTCTTCTTCAAGAACAAGACCAGGGCACCTGAAAGTGACACACTTGGGTGTATATACCCCTTCTTCAGAAGCTCTTCAAGCTACAATTGTAGTTCTTTCATCTCTGGTGTACTCATTCTGTAAGGAATTTTTGACATTGGAGCTGCTTCAGGCATCAATTTTACAAAGAAGTCAATATCTCTCTTCGAGGGTAATATGGGTACCTCCTGGAATACATATTCAAACTCTTTTAGTACCGCATGATCTTCGATTTTTGATACTTTATCCTTAGGTGCTTCCTCCATGTGGGCTGCAAATAATTGACAACCTTTCATGTAGCACTTTAGTTGCATTGCTGAGATTTCTCTAATAGCATCATCTCTGGGAATTCCTTGGAATATTTTCCAATTTCCTTCCTCATCTAGGCAAGTGAATGCCTTGTTACGATAGTCTAGGATGGCATGGTGTTGATCCAACCAGTCCATCCCAACCAGATAGTCATAAGAACCTAAAGACAAAATGTACAATTCAGCCTTTGTGCTCAGTCCATTCATGTCCATTGGACAGGACTTAACTAACTCAATAAATTTCCTCTTGGTTCTTGTAGCCAGTTGCACTAACCAAGACTTTTCATGTTTTCTTCTCAACAATTGTAAATTTTCCACCAATCTAGGATATATATAAATATGGATAGACCCTGAATCAATTAAAATAGTAAAGGCATGGTTGATGGTCATACCTTCCACTTCAATCATGTGCGACTGATATTATGCTTGCTTGTTGTCCACGGTTGTGTAGATTCTTGGTATTCTACTTCCCATGTCTTCCACTGTTTCAGCTTGCTAAACATTATGGATAGCTCTCACTTTTCCATTTTTGTGGGGAAAATCTATGTACTTGTGGTTGCCCTGATAGCCCCAACACTGAATGGGCTTCTTCCTTGGCCTTTGTTCCCCTACGTCAACCATTCTCGACTCTCTAAACAATGGTTGTCCTTAAGGATTGTTTCTAAAAAAGGGTGGTTTGTTTCCCTTCTACCTCTACTCTTTATTAAACTTCTTCTGGCCATCCCAAGCCTTCTGAAAAGTATGCTTTTCTCTTTGACGCCCATATAATCATTTCTCTCTTCTTATAGTTTCTTGCATAGTCTTAGGGTCATCATATTGGATCTTGTCACTAATGGAAGGTGGAAGTCCACTCAGATACCTTTGAATCTTGACAGTCTCATCTTTGATGAATGGAACATACTTCAGCAATTCCAAAAACCTTCTCTCATATTCATCAATGATCATGCTTCCCAGATTGAGTTCAAAGAACACTTTCCTCTTTCGGTCATAATATCTTTTAGTCAAGTATTTATTTTTGAAATACCTCTTGAATTATTTCCAAGTGACATATTTCTCTCTAATGTGTTGCACCTCCACAAGTTGATCCCACCACATGGATGCTTTTCCTTTCAGTTGATACATCACAATTCTTCCTTCTACATGAGAGGAATGATTTTGCAGTTGGAAATATTTACTCATGCCAAGCAACCATGTTTCGGCATATTCCTCCTTCTTATGTTCTCCATCAAACATAGGAGGCTTAATCTTGTTCATTTTTCCCTTCATTTCATCCACTCCAGATCTCATGTGCTTTCTGGTAGGAGATGGGCTTGAAATGTTGTGTGCCCTCCTCTTGGAGTGACCTTGGGAGTGATGATGGTGTCTACCAACACTCCTTGATCTTCTTCCCTCATAATTCTGGTGACTCCATGTTTTGCTCAAGTCTCTCTCCTTGTACAACTTCTTTTATATTCTCTCCAGACTCTTCATCAAATTTAATTTGAATTCTCCCTGATGTTCCTTAGCTTTCATGATCTTTCTAATATCTTCTCGGTGAGTTTGGGCATATTTCTACAATCTTTCAATGATTTTAATCATATGTCATTCCTTATCTATCACTTCTCCATGCCCATTGGAGTTCGACCCTTCAACTCCCAAATGAACATCCATCCCTTTAGCTTCATTCTCTGAACTAGAACAATTATGTGCCTCCTCCATTTATTTTCACTCAGTGGAAACTCCATTCGGTTCTAGAACTCGTTAAACTTCTACAAACACAACGTGCAGACAACCGAAATTTGTCAGGTCATCATTCCTTAACAAATCCCACAGCATTCAAAAACAAATTTGATTCAAGAAAAATTTCAAAATCCATTTTCTTTCGAGGCTCTTCTCTGTGAAGTTTTTGGGAACTAGCCCCTTTCTCTCAGTCCCCAACCCATGCGACCATGGGTCATGACCAAGCGCTAGATAAATATGCGCTTACTCGGGCCTTCGGCCTTCGAAATATTTTCAAAGCACAAAATAACAATCTCTCGGATTTCAGAGTTATCGAACTCACGAAGTAGAGTGGATCAACATTCCATGTCTACCCAACATCCAATGACTAACACTTACTATGGAACCTCAGGTGTCTGAGTTACAGGTCTTCAGGTCTTCGGGGCTTCGGGGCTTCGGAGGATCTCGCATCGGCACATTTGAATTGTTAATATCCGAACATTCCCAATCACCTTTGGTGATGTCATTACGTCACATCACTTAATTTTTTCCAATTGCAGGTGCATGCAATGGTGGTTTGGAGAAACTCGCCTTTCATCCCACAATTCTTCTAACGCTGACACATAACCCCTCAATGAAACCATGGTTTGGATTGCGGGACCACCTTGGAGAATTAGCTTTCATGCAACTTGGGTCCCCGCAATGTCTCATGGTCGTTGACCTTGATGTATTGTGATCAACGCCACTGTGGGTCCTCTGCCCTTTAACTACATTATGTAACCTCGGGCCCCACTAACCCTTCTCATACAGGATGCCACATGGTGGAATACTAGCGACTGATATGTGGCCCATTCAAATGGGTGACACTCATCATGTTCCTAATGCCATCTCAGCCTTCCATTGTTTGGAATCCACTTACACTTGGCACACAACCCATGTGTCCACATCACCTCCAGGTGACATCATAATGACTCACCACTTCAACTCTTCGGGCTTCGGAGCTTCAGACTTCGAGAGTTTCAAATCCTCTACACTCATTTTTTTTCCGAAGTGATTTCTCGTGGAGTTCACGATACAACAACGCATGTCCTCCTTCATGATCAACGGCTATGAGTGACTTTGGCACTTCAGGATTCTTGAGTTTCAAACTCACAGCACTTGCCTCCTCATGAAGTACTTCCACCCAAAGTACATGATCTCTTGATGTGTGTCCTTCACAACAGATAGTTGCGATCTACTTTGGCCTTTGGGACTTTGGGATTTTGTCACAATCCACACTTGAAATCCTCTGAAGTGACTTCCCTTTGCCTTCATGGACACAGATCTAACGGTCAAGCTCTTTTCCTATGATCTATGGTGTAGATATCCTTTGGACTTCGAGGCTTTAGGTTTCATCCTTTATCTTACCTTTGCATTCAGTTTCACCAACGTTGTGAATTCTGAAGTGATTCTAGGTTATCCTTTCTATACCTTCTCCAGATATGATGGTCGTAAAGGTTTTCCCTCTCCTTCCAAATAGATCCTATGGCTCCAACATCCAAAGTGTTGATATCTCTCGCTCTCTCTGGTCAAATACCATTTCGGCTGTGATTTTATTCTACCGCTACTCCTCCTGAACTTCATAACACGACCAAGTAACCCCTTGGCACTTAGAAACACTCTAAGGTTCGAAATTGGTTCCTCCAAACACCAATTCCACTCAAAACCTTGGGACCAAAGACCACTTATCCATCCCACCCAGGATCAACGTTGAAACCATTTCTCTGATACCATATTGTAACATACTCGTCCACCCACAGGCCAGGCAATGCCACTGCTATGGAATATAAACTTATATATAATATGCATTAAATCAAATTAGCACATTTAACAGAGTTACTGCCATCATACAGACTTAAATAGAATTAACAGTAATTCATACATGTAACAAAATACATGATAACATTCAAGAATTATACACAACATAAAATTAAGCATATAAATTATACTTATCTTTCAACTGGAATAACACCACCAACTGTGTGCATACCTTCCACAAACCTCCCTTTCTTAGACCATGTTGCTCATCACTCTCAATAGTAGGTCACCCCTGAGCTGGGACTAAGCTCCACTGGGCTAGGGAATCCTAGGCTAGGCAATGTCAACATGAAGACATGCAATTTATGAGGATGGATTCTCTCCCAGGAGCCACTTATGCCCACTGCTCCCAAACTCTCATTCACCACATGCATGTCCCACCCCAGGAGTATATGCCTTCACTATCACACGGGGCAGTCCTTCCGCTACTAAACCTCCCTTGCCTTGGGCTTCAGAAATAGGCCGGAACAGAATTCTCCGAGCTCTATGGCCACTACAGGACCCCTTCCAGGAGTTCTCACTTCCTCTGTGAACTCTCTCACCTAGAGAGAGTCGCTCATAGGCCTGACAACCTGCCTCTTCAACCACAACCACCTCCCTCACCTGGAGAGAGTGTTGCACACAGGATTGAAAACCTGCTTCTTTAGCTTCATTCCAGCACAAGGAGGACAACAATAAGGCTCAGCAAGGAACAAGCGATGACAACAAATCACACTCAGCTAAGGGACTATGTGGCCACAACAACCCACAGTTATAACACACACGGCATAGACAATTATGGTATGCTCAGGCTTCACAGAAGACGTGGCTCATTCTGTGGGTTCTCACTAGTTTCAGGATGCGTGACTATGTAGAGATTGAACAGGTTTGATGGTGGATCAGTCCACAAGTTTTTCCCATTGGTTTCAAGGTGCACGACTAGAGAAAAAAACACAAAGGTAGAGTGCAGAAGAAAAATGGTTCTCGGGAAATATTCCAGCGAACTAAGATGGAGCATTGAAGAATCATCGAATGACTCAGGTGAAGGATGGAAGAATGACCCGCAAACCCCCAACATAGCTAATGTTTCATATTTTAACTGCATGCACCCAAGCCGACACTTGTCTTCCTAGAGCTACATGCCTTCCCTTTTTCACACGTTCCTTTTCAAAGAACTTAGGACAACACTTGGTCAATTGACCACCTTATCCTTTTAGGAAATAATAATAAATTATTATTCCCTTTAGAGGTAATCCCCCTAGCTTAACCCCTAGGCCCAACACCTAGCCTCCTTCCCTTGCCCAACCTTGTGGAAGCTTAGTCCCCCATCACTCTTTCTTCGTGGTCAGTCATCACGCAGTGATGTTTATATTTTATTCATGATCAGCATAATTACATATACAAAAATCAATCTCCCAGCCTTTAACACCTAGGCTCTCTGGCCTAAATAACACATAATCCCACCAACTTATATACACTTGGCTCACCAGCCTATATACATTATTACAATACATAATATAATTAGGGCACATCCTTGGGGTATTACAATTCTCATCATTAAAACATGAGATCCCTATTGGAATCATGTTTGTATAGACATTATGCTTTTTTGTTGAACTCCATGTAGATGTAATTGAATTCCATTGTAATGAAGGATTCTCTAAGATCCCCTACATGTCATGAGATTCCATGGAGGGTGATGTTTCTCTATGCTCTAGACCCTTCCATCCACTATAACCAATTTGGAGTTTCCATCTATATTTATTTGATTGATTGCCTTCTCCAATGAAATGGTGATTAGGGTAGAGACATATTTCATTGTTAGTTGATTGTTTGTCCCTCCCATAGCACACTGGAAAAGAATCTTGCAAGAGTTTTAAATGTAATGGATTCCCCCTGGGCCACATACATTGTTAGGGAACTAACCTCCCTAACCCCTCATGTAGGTAGAATAATATATTTTCCATGTAATAAAGAAAGAAATTTTTTAATAAGACCTATTTAATTATCTAGACAAATCTAATGTAAGAATACTTAATAGAAGCTTCAGCTTCTAGAAATATATTCCTCTAGAATGTTCTTTAGAATATATAATTAGTATAAATAGGAGTAGAAGGTATGAGAAATTATTGTATGCAGAAATAATTGTAATAGATCTCTGCTCTACTGGAGGTTTCCCCCTCAAAGAGGCAAGTGAACTTGGATTTCTATCAATAAAGGTATGATTTTGGTGTTGTGATTCTTTATATTTTGTTGTTCCACTAGTATTTGTTGCAATATTTGTGTTTCTTATTATTATAATATATTTGGTACCTTACATACATGTGGGTTCAAGTTTTCTATTCCATCAAATAAACCATAGGAGATGGAGGAACCAATGTCAAGGGGATCTATTCTCTTTTTATTTTTCTTCTCCTCTTATTTTTTGTAGCTCACATAAGTCTATCTCAACCTATAGAAAGAACCTAACAATGCAATTTTCTTGTCATAGAAAAGAGTCATATATAAAGACCCAAATATCCCATAGAACAAACATAGGGAGGGAATGATTATTGATGTTTACTTCCTTATATTCAAATTAGCAAGTTAAATCCTCATTCATAGTTTCACCTTCACATTTTTCTTTCCCACTAGTTATTGTTTTGGCTACTATGCAAATTTGTTAATAACCAAACATCAATATATCATAGAAAAACCTCAGGAAAAGTACTCAACGCCTTGAAAAATAGATAATTTCAGATAATAAGCCTCTTCGAGGGGGCAACATCCTTTTAACCCACTTAAATGTTCAAGTACAAGATGATTCCAAATGAAAATGTCTCCTTGGTATATATAGGAGACTAGGAGGTATAATTACAACTAATGGCTTAAAGCCGACATAAATAAAATAGCATTACTAATATAATATGCCCCAATTCAGGGGTAATGAGCCAATATTAGGGCTTAACATGCCCCTCTCCTTGAGACAAGTGTTTTCTGCAACACTTGAGTAACTCTGGATGCTTCTGTATAAAAGACTCATCTTCCCAAGTGGAATCTTCAGCACGTAGTTTCCTCCATTTAATGAGATACTCTGAAATGGATCTATTCCTTAGCTGGCAAATTATTGTGTTAGTGATGGCTTCAGGCTCCAATATTATTTTTCCTTCCTCGTCAAGTTCTAGCAATATAGTTTGAAATGGGATCTTGTCACCTATAACCTTCTTTAAGCATGAAACATGGAAAACTAGGTGTACTCGTGAAGATGCAGGCATCTCCAATTTGTATGCCATAGTACCAATCTTTTGCAACACC
>JZKD02S0179340.1:0-22890 GCA_000966675.3 Picea glauca
TATATTTTCCTTTCAAATATGATCTTAAAATTCTAAAAGCTTCAAGTTGATGGAAAGGAGAAAAATATTAATTTTGGGTTTTCAAAAAATCAAACAAATGATAGATAATTCTTTTTTATTATTATTTTATTTTTATTTTGAAATGAGATGCAAACTAACAAAACAATTTTATTAATTAAACCTACCAAATGATTTTGTGAAAATGATTGTTAATGAGCAAAAGACGAAAACATAATCATAATTTAAACAAAAGTAAAAATTGATAAAAATTAAGGTTTTCGTTTAAATTAAGATTTCTATGTTCGTCTCTCCCTCATTCAAATTTGATCAAATGTGAACAAATGTCGTAGAAAAGATGCGTCGTAATAAAAACTCCCAAATTATGAAGATCGTCCATCAACATTAAAACTCTGTAGAAAGAAAAACGAAATGGCATTTAAATTTCATGAAATTCAAACCAAACAAAAGAAAAGAATATAAAATCAAACCAACCTCGAAACAAAACAAACCAATACCAATCCAATCAATTCAAAGGGAAACAAATGAAGAATCTAAATAAAATTTCGAGGGACCCTAGATTTTGATTAAAGAAAAAGAAGGGGGTCGTTGGGGCCCAACACTTCCCAAACCAAGAAGTTTGTCCCTTCCTACAAGGATTGCATGTCCGCTACCCGGTCTCCAGCATAGCCAGTGGCCAATAAGAGGAAGAGATTTGAGAAGGCTTTTCCAAGTCTGTGACGTCGACGCCTGGGAGAAAGTAGTCAATCTGAACCAAGTGGCCACTAAGATGTATGGAAAATACTTATCCTTAATAACTGTGTGCCAAATTCCTATCTTCGTCAACACTCTCCACAATGTATTCGTCGCCAAAGCTTTGTTGAAGAGAAAAATATTTCTCAAGCCCCAACCCCCATACTTCTTAGGTTTAGATATTGCCTCCCATTTGTAAAGGTGTCATTATTTCCTATCACTGCAACCAGACCATAAAAATGAGTAAATAATTTTTTGAATATTAAATAAAACCGAATTCGACACTGCTGCCAAAGTCATCCAGTATATTGGTTGGTTTTCCAAAACATCTTTTATAAGGACAACTTTGCCCTCCAAGTGTAAGCCATCGATTGCACCAGTGATCAATCCTTCGCTCGAACTTCTGAGTTAGCCACCTCTAGTCTTATTTTTTGTAGTTAGAGGGTTTCAAAAAGTATGCCAAATACCGGAAGCCAGAATCTGTATTGATGAAGTTATATGGGAAAATTTCCTTAAAAGGATCCAAACTGTCACCTTCAATGCCTGAAAAATGAAAGGTTGATTTTGATAAATATATCTCTAAACCAGAAGCTCTAACAAATCTCGACAGAAGGCCAACAATGTCCTTCCATTCCTAGATATTGGCTCTCGTCATAATCAACAAATCATCTACAAAGAAAAGGTGAAGAATTTTGACAATTCTAGCAACCTTCACACCTGTCAATTTCCCTTCTTCCTTTCCTTTTTTTAGCAATATACTGAGGCCTTCCATCACAAGGATAAATAACAGAGGAGAAAGTGGGCATCCTTTCCTGAGCCCTCTGCCTCTCTAGAAAATTTTGAAGGCTCCCCATTTATCATAATTGAGTAGGTAACACTTATAACACAGCTCATAACCTAGTTGGTTACCAGCAGACCGAAACCCGATTGAACCAAGATCATTCTCAAGAAATCCAAATTGATACAATCATATGCCTTCTTTAAGTCGAGCTTTAAGATTAAGGCATTTAATTATTTTTTTTGATACTATGGATACATTCTCGAGCCATCCCTATGGTGTCCATTATTTGTCTTCCCCGCAAAAAGCCCAGTTGTTCTCCAAACAAAGAGCAAGAAAGAATAGGTTTTATATTATTTGCCAAAATATTTGCTATAATTTTATAACAGAGATTACAAAGAGAAATAGGTCGAAAATCACCAAAACTCAATGGTTTATTTACTTTTGGGATTAAAACCAGAAATGTCGAGTTCAGAGATTTGATCACCTCTCCCTTCCTCCTTGATTCCTCAACCATCCCAAGTAAATCTTCCACAACCAGCTCAAAAAAATGAAGGAAGAACTCAACAGTCCAACCATCAGGGCCTAGGATTTTATCCTTCGCAAAATCCTTTAGAATTTTCCACAATTCATCCTTTGTACAAGTTCTTTCCAGCTGGACCGAGTCTTCCTATGTAAAAATATGGGGAAACTAACTAGCTAAATGAATCTGATCTTCTATATGTATTCCCAAATCCACCCCAATTTCTTTGAAAAATTTAACTGCTTCAAATTTTAAAGCCTCTTGTCCTGAGTACTCATGGCCTGTCTCGTCTTGAATCTCCCAAATCTGCTTTCTATTTCTTTTGGCGCTGGAAATTTGATGGAAGAACTTAGTGTTCTGGTCACCACTCTTCATCCAGATAGCTTGGCTACATTGTCTCCACATTTCCTCTTCATCTTGTAGGAGATTGATTCTTTCTTTCTCAAGAGAATTTACTTGACCCGCAACCTCCTAATTGTTTAAGTAGTTAGTGTAGTCTGATAGATCTTCTGCAATTCCTCTTCCAACTACTATAATCTCCTAGATGACTGAGATATACTCTGAGATGCCCAAGATTTTATATGATTCTTTAAACACTTTAATTTCCAGACCAGTCTTCGTTGAAGCCCAAGTTCTTGTAAAAATTTTGGATCCTTTCATACATTGTGGACAATTTGTGAAAAGGAATCTTCACTCAACCACATCGAATTTAGCTTGAAAGGATAATTTTTTATCTAAATGCTACCATCAAGTTGTAAAATAACCGAAGCGTGATCAGAAATATAAGGATAAGCAACCCAAAAGCGATACCTACCTAGAATTCTCAATAAATCTATCGAAACAAAATACTTGTCCAATCTTTTCATAATATGATCCAATCCCACTATACCATTTCACCAAGTTGGCACTAGAGCATCTAGAAGTATATCCACATGGCCACCATCCTGGAATAGTGCTTTGAAAAAGAGAGCCAACTGGTCTGGTTGAGTCGCATCCCCCCAAATATATCCTTCATGTAAGGTGAAATTAAAGTCCCCAGTCACTATTATATTTTTAAGGGATAGGATCCCCCTATCCCTTACCTTTTCCCATAATGCTTTTTTGTCTATGCAGGGTCCATAAATATTCAAAAAGGATATTTGCACCTTCAACTCAAAACTGGTAGCTATCAAGACTAAGCCACCACAACAAATATAAGATTTAAGATCAAACTTTGAAGGGTCCCAAGAAACTAACAGGCCCCCTGATTTTCCAACTGAACTCACTGTTGCAGTGTACCAATCTAGTCTTAAGGTAGACATGAAGGATCTGGCCCTCACTTCGTTAACTAGAGTCTCTTGAACAAAAATAATGTCAGGTAGAGTATTATTTAGAAGTATGCATGTGGAGGCCAATTTCTGGGACCCCCCCCCCCCAACTACCCTAATATTTAATGAAATCGGGATCATGGTTTGGCTCGTGCTAGGGCTTTGATGCCTCTAAGCACCCCAAATTCAGGAATCGAAGAAGATACAAAATCTAGACTAATCAGAACAATCTTCGCTCGCTTTCAAGCACTCCTAGTCTTAATAGGTGATATCTCACACCCCAAACCTCTGGACTAAGAAAAAACCTTACCAATGGGATCTCGAGACCCCACTCGAAGTGTTGGAACATCTTTATGCATGGAATCACTAGAAAGCTCTCTCAAAATGTTGGTCCTGCCTAGGAAAACCAAAATAGGTAAAGGGGAGGGTATCTCTTTCAAGGCTGGGACTAAAGAGTCCATAACAGCTCCAACTGAGCATTTACCTATATCCATCCCCATAAAACCCTATAACTGTTGGTTTACTAGTACTGTTTCATGAGGGATTTCCACTGCCAACTGGTTATCTAGATCAACACTCGGCGTAAGGCCTAAATCCTCTGAGAAACCCCTCGAACCTCTAACTGCATATGGGAAACCACTACTGACAAAATCCCCACCTGATGTCTATGTTTCAGGCATACAAGGAGACTCTTCTTGCGAGGAAGCTGGACTAACTGTCTGTCTGGATTTAGGAGACAGAACCCTACCTCGAACCCGTGGGGATAAGGGAGAAGTTAAGGGAGGGAAAGAGTTTGGATCCAGGAAATTTAAATGTGCAGGAACCTGCTTGTAACCCTCTCCATCCCAGGCAGCCTCGTCCAAAGTGTCACGTTCCCAGGAAGAAAAAGAAAAAAACAATTAAGGGCACATATTTTTTAACTTACTCGTGAAGCTAACTCCAGGATTAAAACTGTTTGTAATCTTGACTTCTGTATTAGAAAATATTATGTCACCCGAAGCTACCTATGGGGGGTCTTCACAGGTGGGTCTACGAAGTACTGAGGATTTCAACGACTCTTCTTTTGTTCCCCCTTGGCAATCCCTACGAAGGTGGCCCATTTGACGACACCNATTTCATCAAGTTGGCACTAGAGCATCTAGAAGTATATCCACATGGCCACCATCCTGGAGTAGTGCTTTGAAAAAGAGAGCCAACTGGTCTGGTTGAGTCGCATCCCCCCAAATATCTCCTTCATGTAAGGTGAAATTAAAGTCCCCAGTCACTATTATATTTTTAAGGGATAGGATCCCCCTATCCCCTACCTTTTCCCAGAATGCCTTTTTGTCTATGTAGGGTCCATAAATATTCAAAAAGGAGATCTGCACCTTCAACTCAAAACTGGTAGCTATCAAGACTAAGCCACCACAACAAATATAAGATTTAAGATCAAACTTTGAAGGGTCCCAAGAAACTAACAGGCCCCCTGATTTTCCAACTAAACTCACTGTTGCGGTGTACCAATCTAGTCTTAAGGTAGACATGAAGGATCTGGCCCTCACTTCGTTAACCAGAGTCTCTTGAACAAAAATAATGTCAGGTAGAGTATTATTTAGAAGTATGCGTGTGGAGGCCAATTTCTGGGACCCCCCCCCCCAACTACCCTGATATTTAATGAAAGCGGGATCATGGTTTGGCTTGTGCTAGGGCTTTGATGCCTCTAAGCACCCCAAATTCAGGAATCGAAGAAGATACAAAATCTAGACTAATCAGAACAATCTTCGCTCACTTTCAAGCACTCCTAGTCTTAATAGGTGATATCTCACACCCCAAACCTCTGGACTAAGAAAAAACCTTACCAATGGGATCTCGAGACCCCACTCGAAGTGTTGGAACATCTTTATGCATGGAATCACTAGAAAGCTCTCTCAAAATGTTGGTCCTGCCTAGGAAAACCAAAATAGGTAAAGGGGAGGGTATCTCTTTCAAGGCTGGGACTAAAGAGTCCATAACAGCTCCAACTGAGCATTTACCTATATCCATCCCCATAAAACCCTATAACTGTTGGTTTACTAGTACTGTTTCATGAGGGATTTCCACTGCCAACTGGTTATCTAGATCAACACTCGGCGTAAGGCCTAAATCCTCTGAGAAACCCCTCGAACCTCTAACTGCATATGGGAAACCACTACTGACAAAATCCCCACCTGATGTCTATGTTTCAGGCATACAAGGAGACTCTTCTTGCGAGGAAGCTGGACTAACTGTCTGTCTGGATTTAGGAGACAGAACCCTACCTCGAACCCGTGGGGATAAGGGAGAAGTTAAGGGAGGGAAAGAGTTTGGATCCAGGAAATTTAAATGTGCAGGAACCTGCTTGTAACCCTCTCCATCCCAGGCAGCCTCGTCCAAAGTGTCACGTTCCCAGGAAGAAAAAGAAAAAAACAATTAAGGGCACATATTTTTTAACTTACTCGTGAAGCTAACTCCAGGATTAAAACTGTTTGTAATCTTGACTTCTGTATTAGAAAATATTATGTCACCCGAAGCTACCTATGGGGGGTCTTCACAGGTGGGTCTACGAAGTACTGAGGATTTCAACGACTCTTCTTTTGTTCCCCCTTGGCAATCCCTACGAAGGTGGCCCATTTGACGACACCAATAGAAATGGAATGGGACACCCAGAAATTCTAGCCTCTGACACCTCAGATGGCCTCGCCATTCAATCTCGATAGACTCCGATAAACCTTTGTGTAGATCAACCTCAACCAACATCTTATAGAGCCGCTTATCCGGAGCTTTCAACACCCGTTCATCCACTGCTATGAATCTGCCCAGATTATTACCCAACACCTCTAACGCTCTTTTATTCCATAACTGCAGAGGCAATCTAGGTAGTAACACCCAGAGATGTCATAGGTGAAAATACTCACGCGCTGGATCAAAATTTACTCTCCACCTTTTTAACATCAAACTTTCATCATCCATCGCCTAGAGTTTACCCAACAGTGGAATGGTATCTTTCAGTTTCCTGCAGCGAAACCCAAACCAACCTTGTGACAAGAAATGTAACTCCAGACTGTAACCCATAAGTGGTTCCCAGTTAGTTGTGAACCAATCTTCAAGAGAAGTGCGACACAGTTTGCGGTAGGACAACCTCCCTACCATCATGCAAATATNGAAGCTACCTATGGGGGGTCTTCACAGGTGGGTCTACGAAGTACTGAGGATTTCAACGACTCTTCTTTTGTTCCCCCTTGGCAATCCCTACGAAGGTGGCCCATTTGACGACACCGAGAGAAATGGAATGGGACACCCAGAAATTCTAGCCTCTGACACCTCAGATGGCCTCGCCATTCAATCTCGATAGACTCCGATAAACCTTTGTGTAGATCAACCTCAACCAACACCTTACAGAGCCGCTTATCCGGAGCTTTCAACACCCGTTCATCCACTGCTATGAATCTGCCCAGATTATTACCCAACGCCTCTAACGCTCTTTTATTCCATAACTGCAGAGGCAATCTAGGTAGTAACACCCAGAGATGTCGTAGGTGAATATACTCACGCGCTGGATCAAAATTTACTCTCCACCTTTTTAACATCAAACTTTCGTCATCCATCGCCTAGATTTTACCCAACAGTGGAATGGTATCTTTCAGTTTCCTGCAGCGAAACCCAAACCAACCTTGTGATAGGAAATGTAACTCCACACTGTAACCCATAAGTGGTTCCCAGTTAGTTGTGAACCAATCTTCAGGAGAAGTGCGACACAGTTTGCGGTAGGACAACCTCCCTACCATCATGCAAATATCCATGTTGCATGTGTCCTCCAGACCTATATCAGAACCCATCACAAACCTACGCTTGGACTTATTCACCTTCCACGACTTCAAGCACCTGGAAGCCCCCCCCTTGTGAAAACGCTCTGAATCCCCCCCTGGATTGTAAAACGCAGACCCCCTCTGGCCTAGCTTCTCCCCCCCCCCTCGGTTCTAATACCACAGCTCTGTTGTGGATAATTTCCAACTCTATCGTGCTCGGGATCATAAACTCCAGGCTCTGGAAGCGAGGGTAGGATAAGGGTGGACCTTGGACAACGAGTTGATTGAAAAGATCCATTGTCACCATGTTCAATAGTTTACGCATCTACCGAGGTGAAAAGATTGACACGATTCCAAAGTACTTCATCAGTTGCATTGCAAATTTAAAGTATTTAGATTATGCAATTCCAATATATAAAATTTCTGAACTCATCCCAAAAAAATATGAAATTATAAGATTTATGATCTCATCCAAAAAAATATGAAATTATAAGATTTCTTTTAAAAAGTCAACAATTTATTAATTAATATATTATTTTAATACTTTAAGGTTATTGTAGAGACTTAGAAGGTAGTGGTTGAATGTGAATGTGTGAGATGCCTACAACACTTATCTCCCCCCTCAAAAAATCATGAAAAGGATGTGCACACAACACTACCCCATATGTATCCACCCAAAAAAAAGTGAACGCGAAAGGTGTGAATATCACCTTGAGCATATAAAGTTCAATAATATAATATAAAATTATAAGTTCTTTGTGGAATAAATCATGTTTGAAAATTTTGAGTTTGTTCACATATTATGTTACTCCTTGTAACACACCCGACCTCCTAAACACTATTAGGCGGGTGGGGTGTACAAAACTTTTATGATTTCCTGCTAAAATAATTTTCTTAAACACAACTCTAATGGAAATTTTGATCTCATAGGTCAATTCTACTCCTTAAGATCTTTCCAACGACTGTACTCATGCTCAATTCTAAGCTCTAGGAAAGAAGTCATGGTCTCCTAAAAATATTAACTCTCTCCACATGCTTACGTCACTGCGCCTACATGGCACCCCTGGTAGATGTGGTACAACATGTGCTAGCTGAGGTGGCACACCCAAATGTCCCATTAGAAAGAAAAAAATTAAAGGCATTGATGGAGAGGAATTCTTACCAAGCAACGAAAGGGAAGTTTTTGTCAAGCATTGAAAGGGAACTTTTCACTGGGTGCCAAAAGGAACTTTTCATTGGGTACCAAAAGGAACTTCTCATAGGGAATCAAAAGGAAGGTTATCGTCATGCACTAATGATGAGATTAGTCAGGGTGTCAATAGATGCGCTTAGTTATGGAACTGATAGTTGAGTTTATTCCAAGTGTCAATGACGAGTCCTTTAAGTTTGTTGATGCAAGTTTAATTTACTCATCGATAACAAAGTTAGTTTTTATCACCGATGGAAAAGGAAGTAAGGGTGTCGATAAAACTTCTTAAACTCTTTTCTCTCTCCTATGTCAACATGCCCACATGGTACCTCGTGCTGACGTGGTACAACACATGCTAGCTGACATGGCATAGCCAGATGTGCATAAAATTGCCTCTGTGGACCCCATCCACATCATCATCCATACGATCTACATCAACATCCGTAAATTTCATCTGTATGGTCCACATCATCAACTTGTACAGATATATCACATGGTCCCACTCATTTTTCTTAGTGCATCCTCACAACTTTTGGCTCCGATGATACCGCATCGCCACAATTTTCTTATCTTTGTGGTGTATCGCACCAAAAATATTTTGGTGCGATATGTTGCATTGTACCAAGAATTGTTTACTTGCAATGAGTTGTTGTTACCTTTGTCACATCACCAAAATATTCTTCTATTTATAGTGTATCGTACCAAAAATATTTTGGTGCAATACATTGCATTGCAAAATCTTCATTTATTTGTAATAAAGGGAGTTTTTACCCTTCCTTCATCGCATCGCTGCAAAAATTGCTTCCTTGCGGTGTATCACACTGCACAAATCTTTTGATTTGTGTGACATGTGAAATCATTGAAAGAATTTTCCTAAGTCTTAAATCCCTCATTCCCATTGATATGCATTGTATTGTATGAATTTTTTTTGTGCAATACATGCTATATCACACTAAAATTTTATTGGTGTGATACGTAAAAGATGACAAGTATTTTCCCTTAAAAAAATTGTAAGTTTTAAATTCTTTCCACAAGGAGAAAAACTTCCTCCCTTGCAATATATCGCAATGTAAATACTTTTGGTGCGATACATCACATCCTTCAAGCTTTTTGTTGACATGATAAAATAATAAGGGTGATGTACATTGTGTCACACATATAATAATTCCATGCAATACATGTTGTATCGCACTAAAATAATTTTCGTGTCATATGCAAAATTTCTTCAAGTTTTCTTCAAAAATTTCTAAGTGTTGAACTCGTTGAAGTGAAAAGCATTGTATAGCCATTTACCACCTTCCCATGTAAACTATTAATATAGAAAAACATGGTGCAAAGGCTCGGATTTAGTTAGTTGCTCTGAATTCCCAGAAATCCCAATGCTGCATGCCCCCAACCAAGGAAAAATTCCTAAAGGAAAATACCCCAAAGTATTTAATTTGTATCTTAGTTTCAAAATAGTTAGGAGACATGCCACATTGTTTTCTTTTCTGGAAATTTAGACATTATAACTCTTCATAATCTAAATCTAACTTTAGTATTGTTGTAGCATGAATTTCTAAGAACGATAACTAGCCGATAATTCATGGTTTACATAGAAAATTACATAGATACATTTCCTTCAAATATTTTAAACACTTCATCATATCTCTCTTCACAGACCAACAAAAATAACTCATCTTTACACACATGAAACATAGAGCATTACATCCATTCAATTCTTGGACTAGTAAACTTTATCTTTTTGCATAGACCATACAGTTTTTCATAATTTAAATATGTAAATGAATTTACAGAATATGGAAGAGAAAATTATTCGTTTATAATATGTTGTCCAAACAATTGACTGAGGGTGAGAGATTTTCCACCCAATTGTAGGCATTGTTGAACATCAATCTCTATGCAACATTCCACCCCCTAGCTAGGTTATGATACCGCAAGGGAGAAAATGATACCTTGAGGAAATTTCAAAGTAGTCTATCAACTCAGAGAAAAAAATTAATTTCCAGGAACAATCTGTTGAGTTCTTAGGAACAAAAACTTTCTCTTGGACACCCCAATGCTTTCCCGACACACCATAAGGAGAGAAATCCATTCTCTACAACACAGTACATCAGAAGCTCCCCACTCCAATTCTCTATAGTATGTACGTAGAAAGGTCCCCACTACAGTTCTATAACTCCAATGAATTTTCATGTTTTTCTTCTCTTATCAAGGTGGTAAACACTTGTTTTCTTGGTTGGTCTTCCTCACACAGTATGGTTGGATCTCCTTTTGCATGAAATTTGTTTTTTTCTCTCTTCCTTCTTCACAAAAAACTCAGTTACCTCTTCCACTCGAATTTCTCACTATTTCTTCCATGCATGCTTTGACTCTCACAACTCCCAAAATTGATTGTATTCAGCCCATACTTGAATTACTTGGTGAGGTGACTCTCTCACCCACCTCTTACATATAGTTAATGATACCAATCTCATCATATGGGTACTTTATCATGCTCTCATAACTAGGGAGGTGACTTCTTCCACCAACCTCCTTACATGCATTCAATGATTGAGCTATGGATAACTCAAAGGGAGAAATAGATGGTAATTCACAAAAATATTTTTTCCAAGATGGCTTGGGATTATTAGGTATGTAGAACTCCCTTTAGGCCCCCTCACTTTTCCCCACTCGTGGTATCATAGCCCTTATAGGCACTTGTGCTTAGTCAACTGTTTGGATTCTTCATTAACCAGAAATAAGATATATACAATGTTTAATATGTCTAGATCTCCATGGCATGGTAATTAAACATCCATGTCGAAAAACAACTTTAACCATAATTAGTTACAAATTAATCGAGGGATCAAAATGGGGACATTACACCCCCTTTTTATGTAGTTCAAGATTAGTTTTAACCATTTAAAGGTCAATGTTAATCATATATGAGGAGACGACACATCAATGTTGACCACCTTAATTGTGATAGCTTCCATAACATGTAAGGAATTTAACACCTCCATGGACTCGTGCCCAATTAATGTGGGATACATAAGAGGAAAAAATATTTCTTATAGTCATAGTCAATTATAAAATGCTTAATCAATTCTAAAGGAAGTTGTTGTACCTTTAGATGTAGTGTTGTTTGAGACTTCTTGTCTTCCTACCCCATTATTCAAGTAGACAAAAAGAGACAGATGGATTATGTTGGATTATAGAGAATCATTCAACGTTGGATCTTTTCTATAGTCCAAAACTCAAGTTCCACTAAAAGTACAAGTTCACTACCATGTAGAACTTGCTTTTTCTCACCCTCAGATATTAAGAGAGACAACACTTCCAATCTTTATTTAGATGCACCTTGCCAAGTTCAATCATGTATTTTTCCATCTCTTCTCTCTTATTGATATTTGACTAGTAGGCCTACGCCTAGGAGGCTTTTTAAGAGTTCTAATTCTTTGTGCAGTCCAATAAATCGCACTACCCTCTCCCCCCTCTCCATTTGGAAGACTAGTATTTCATTATTAAGCTCTTTCTAAAGAATTTTTAATAGTTTACGTTCTCAATGCAATGCATTTGTTCACACCTCCCCCCACCTTTTGGGAGACTAGTATTTGATTACTAAGTTATTTTTGGTGATCTTGAGTGTTAAGAAAGTCTCAATGGATCGTTCACAATTCCCTCTCGAGGTTATGTCCCCTTCATATTAAATTCTCCTTTAAAGACATCATCAAATATTGCATTAGCTCTTTGGTCATACATTCTCCCCTAAGAACAATATCACATGGTGCATTGACTCCTTCATAATGGTTGGTGATACAACAACAACCTCTTCATCTTCCTTCATCATCCTCACCATTATTTCGAATGTAGTTAATGATTCTTCTTCGGCCTCTCATTTTGCACCAAGTTCATGATGTGTCAGCTTTGTGACACTAAGAGAGTTGAAGATGAAAAACACTTTCTCTTAGAATGTCCTCCATACACCCACATTAGATCTCAATTTCAAAATATTTGTTATAGTACTAACCATCCTAACCTTTTAACTCATCAAAACTATGGTGATTTAGAAATGTTTATCTTAAAGTTTTTCCAACACAGAAATAAAATTTTAAAGCAAACCCAGGTGTCATAAACCAAAATTGATCTCAGTAGACATGTTAATGACCATCATCTTCATTTATCATGTTATATTTTTTGTTTTTCATTACTTCTCTATTTCTATTTATCTTTTAATTTTAAAAAATCTTGTAATATTTTTTTTCTTTTCATTACTTTCTATTTCTATTTATCTTTTAATTTTGAAAAATTGCTTTAGCCACTCATTTGTGATGCTTAGTTTTCTTATTTTTATTTTTAATTATTGGTTAACATGAATACAATTATTTTAATTTTAATTTTTTGTTCTATTTGATTTTGAATATATCTTTTAATTATATTAATAAATATTTTTAATTGCTTATTAATATTTTGTTTTTTAAGGATGGAAATTGCAGTACCTTCTATTAGCTGAAAATAACTAGTACAAAGAATTTACCAGAGTACTGGAGCTACCAAAATAGGAAACCAACTCTGGCCTCTAAGTTGAGATTACAAAAAATAATGTCCTTTTGTTCATAGTTGGCTATATATCTATGCATCCTATATCTAGTACAAAAAAGAACTAAATCTACTAAATAAGGGAGAGTCTTCAACATATCTATAAAATCCTTATTCACCTAGTACAATGCCATCGCCACGGTTTGGAGGTGGTGCATGCCAATCTAGGACAATGATGTTTTGTTGTTGTTCTAGGAGTTGATTGGAAAGAGCAGTAATCCTAGCTTCCATTTTCTCCTGCCGAAATCTCATGTATGTGATATCTTGGTGAATCTCTAAGATTAATTGCAGCTGTCTAATTGAAAAGAAAATGGGCGGGTCACTCATACCATGTAGGGGAGGAGTCCTCTCTTGCTAAATTTCTATGTCGGTTCTCATTTGCTCTGTATTCTTGGCCTCGACCTCTCGATTTTCACCGACATTCTTTGCATGCTCACCTGGATATTCTTTAGAAGGTGGAGGATTATCTTCCTTAATGATGATAGGACCCCAGTCTTCTTCACTCCCGATAGATCTTGAGTCACTCGCTTCCTGGCATGTAGCGAAGGAATGTTGTTCCTCATTTGGATTAATCAATACTCATCAATGAGGAGGACAAAATGTGTCACCTAAAAGAAGTCCCCCGAGAGGAACTGCTACCCCTTTTGGAGCATGCCCTCTCCCTAGACATGGCAAGAGTAGAGGAGATGCTTTCTACAATCCTGGACCAAGACGTTGAATTGCTCGAAGGCTAGAGCTCGAAACCAAGACAACACAAATGTTGCACACTGCTCATGAATGATGGGTCGAAATGTTGAACTTAGCTTGGATGTCTATATTTAGTTACTAGATCGAGAACCAACACAATCAAATCTTCAATAAATTCTATGACAAAGACTTCCATAACTACATTGTTAATACTCAGGAGGCCGACGGTACCATAGGAGGTAATTCAGACATACATCGTACTCACAGGAGGAATGTTCCTAATAAATGATCTGACAGGGGAGTTGGGGTCATAAAGAGCCCCCGACATGGGAAGTTGACCAAGCATCAGATGGCATCCCAAGCTCCACACTGACACATGCTCATACATGAGTAATAGACACCCCATCTGGGGGACGACCTTCCTTCTTCACTAATTCTATGCATTCATTGAGCAGTGGGGGAGGAGGATAATGTTGATTGTTGTAAGCAATGTCTTCGCCCTAACATTTGACTCATGTGTTGGCTAATTTATCTGCAATTTTATTAGCCTCTCTCCTTACATGTGAAAGGATGAAAACCATGTTGGGGATCAACATGTCTTGAAGTAGTTCTAATTGACTTAGCAATCTCCAACTAGGCAATATTTTGGCAGGGTGGGAGCTATTGAGGAGCTTCGAAAAGATATTTATAATGAATTGTGAGTCTCCTTCAATTTTAAGTTTACAATATCTCAGGCGAACGACTTCTTGGATGCCTTTTAGGAGACCCCATAACTCCGTTGATTTGTTTGTGTCATGACAAGGATTTCCTACAAGAATATTACATATATTCCCTTCATCGTTGTGAAAGACCACACCATATCCTGCTGGACCAGGATTCCCCTTCAAGGTGCCATCAAAATTCATCTTCAAGAAGACAGAGAGTGGTTTTTGCCAAATGACTGGACTAGAAGAGGATGGGGATGGAGGGCATCGACTTCGATAGAGATTTTGGGATTGAGATGCCATTATGAGAGAATAGTTTGTTCCCAAGGATCATAATCCAGATCGACAATGTTCCATTTTTGAGCTCATGTAGATTCTTGAACATTTGATTTTATTGTTGACTAGATGAGCTCTATCGGGGCCTTCTTTTAATGAAATATTCTTTAGTTACACTCTTTCCACAATTTCCATACTACAAATCTTGGAAGAAGCTGGCAGATTCTGTTGAGGATAAGATTTTTGAAAGAAGAATGTTGCCAATCCTTGATGATAGTTGATATGTTGCCATTTGTTTTCCTCATGTTTTGCGTGACTTGGTCCCATATTCTTGAGATGAAAGAGTAATGATTAAGGATATGGTCGGTGGTTTCCTCTTGATGCAAACAGAGTGGACACATTGAAGGGCCAACAAAGCCTCTTTTTAGCAAGTTGTCCCAAGTTAGGAGGCAATTGTGAATTAAGATCCAAAAAAAGGTACATCGCTTGGGCCAAAGATTGGATTTCTAGATTGTTCTCCATATTCTTTCATGAGGTTGAAGGTTGAATTTTTCTTTGATGGTGTATATTTCTTTAATTAAGAAGGTTCCTTGCGGCAAATGACCCCATATTAGAATGTTTGCATCTGGTGTGCATCTAATTTTTCTGAGGGAAACTCCATTATTCCAAGGGGTTAGATCACAATGCATAGGGAGATGAAGATCCAAGTGGTTCAACTTCCATTCTCTCCAAATTTGTGTGTCCCATGTTTATTTCCAAATACCTACTACTCTAAGTTGTTCCTGGTGTGGCATGAGAGTGTGGATGTATTGTAAGGAGTGCTTTTGTGAGAGTGGAGGCATTTGTTGCCAAGATTATGACCAAAAGAAGGCATTTTGACCCTCGTGTAATTCCCAAAAAGCATGGCCTTGGATGAGGCCTCAATTCTACCAAACAACATTCCAAATTGAGGAACCAATAATTTGGTCATTCCATCTTATGAGATTTGATTCCTATGTATTAGGAATGTACTTTCTCCTCCAAAATGTGTCCTAAAGATATGTTGGGTGCTTTAGCCATTCCCTGTTGGGTTGTTATATTCTTTGCGATGAAAGTCAAGTCAAGGTGGATTGATAGCAGGTCGAAGTCCAGGTAGATCGACAACAAGTCGAAGGTCGAGGGAGTCAACTGGATAAAGTCGAAGTCGAAGATATCGACGACAAGTCAACTGACAAGAGGTCGAAGTGTGGGCGTGAGATGACTAACTAGAGACCGAATGGATTATGACTGGTAAACCCGACTTGGAATCGACTGTAATAGAATCCCAGGATTTGCAGGATTTATAGCCAATGATATGCACGGATCTATAATCGCTTTTGGGCGCCAATATTTAGGTTTTTTCCTGTTGTAAAGCCTATAAAGAGGCATGTTGTAAGGCTGTAAAGGTTTTTTTTGTAAGGTGATCATAGAATGCACTTTTGTCAGTTAATGCATGTGTAAGTGTAGGTTGTTGGTCATGCTTATGTAAGCCAAATTGGTTATAGGGTTGTTCTTTCCTGTGCAAGAGGGTATGATGTCTATTGTGTCTTAGGTGTGGACCAAGGTTAGACATGTAACCTTTTATTATGAATGAATAAGACAACACGAGAGCAGAACGCTCAAATGAATGTTGGTTTTCCCGGTTAAGGGTTTCCAAGGTAAAATCTCGGTGTACTATGTGATTGCTTGTTTCATTTGCGTTCTTGATTAAATTCTTCTTCTCTCCTGCTAGGATTAGTGTGGAAGTGCTCTGCATTTCTTGACATTGCCACCATGTTTTTGCTCCCATCACTTCATCAAGGATGTAGGGATCCTTAAGGCCAAGACCACCTGCAAGCTTTGGTTTGCATATTTTATCCCAGCCTATGAGGGCCCATTTCTTCTTCTCATTGTTTCCATGCTAGAGAAAAGTTTTTGGTATTCTTTGGATGGTTTTCAACACCATTTTAAGGGTTGAGAGAGAAGAGAAGAGATATACAAGAATGGCCTAAAGAACTGATTTAAGTAACACTAGTCTTCTTGAAAGGTTAAGAGATATGAAGGTCCAGGATTTAATCTGAGTGTGCAATGAGTTGATAAGGGAATCATAAGAATTGTTTATGAGGGGGACACCCAGGTAGTTGGATGAGAGAGAGCTCCAGGAAAATCCAAGAAGGCAAGTGATATGGTTTTGAATGGACAAAGGAGTGTTGAAGAAAAATATTTGTGAATTTTCAAGGCTGATAGAACTGTCAGAGGCATCACAAAAGTCCTTGAGAATACAATTAATTTTTTGAGCTTCCTTAGCAGTAGGGGATCCCATCATCATTGTGTCATCAACAAAATGTCTATGAGAGACTTTTGGTTGGATACCATGTAGTGGAAGACCTTGGAGAGAGCCATCAATAATAGAGGCTTTGATATAACAACTTAGTCCCTCAACCATTATAACAAAAAGGAACGGGGAGAGAGAGTCTCCATGTCTTATGCCTTTGGAGGGAGCGAAGGTTTTCAAAGGGATTCCATTTACAAGAATAGAGAAAAAGGATGAGGAGGTGAATTTCAAGACCCAGTCAATCCATTCATTGCCAAAACCAAAGGCAACAAGGATGGAGCGCATATATTTCCAGCTGAGCTTGTTGAAATCCTTTGAGAGATCAAGCTTGATAATCATTTCAGGGGTTCTGGTGGTTTTTAGGGAATGGATAACTTCATGAGAGAGAATAATACTATCTAGGAACTATCGACCTTCTACATATCATGTTTTCTCTTTGTAAATATTAAAAGGAAGAGTGGGTTTAAGATAGAGAGCCATTACCTTAGTGATAATATTGTATATGACGTTACAAAGAGAGATGGGCCGAAATTGCTTTGGATTATTTGCTTCCACTTCCTTGGGGATAAGAGTAAGGAATGTAGCATTGAGATTCGGCAGGACACCTTTGGTGACATGCGAGTCCTCTACCAATTTCCAGACTTCTTCCCTAAGCATGGGCCAGGAGTGGTGAAAAAATTCTATGGTGAAGCCATCCGGACCTGGATATTTCCCCACCGGCATGTCCTTCATGGCTTGATCCACTTCTTTGATGGATATTGGTCGAAACAAAGCTTCATTTTGTTCTGCCATAATTTGGGAGGGAATATGTTGAGCGATTTTTTGAATCGTTGTTGAATGATCCATGCAAGGTTCCGAGAGGAGATTCTTGAAGTGGTTGACAAGCTCTTGTTCCATTCCTTCATGATCTATGATGTTTTCACCCTGATCATTTTGTATCTTTGTGATTTTGTTGTTGTTCCTTATTTGGATCATAGATCTATCGAAGAATTTTGTGTTCTTTCCCCCTTCTTTTAGCCACTATATTCTAGAATTTTGGCACTAGAGAACTTCCTCCTGAGCGTACCTTTCTTCCAGTTGCTGCTTTAATTCATGTTCCTTCGCAAGAAGAGATTTCATGTTTCCTTGGATGATGAATTGTTTTTGTACTTCCTCCATATGTTGCTCCAGAGTTTTTTGGGCTTGGAATATATTTCCAAATACATTTTTATTCCACTCTTCGATCTTTTGTTTGAAGTTCTTGAACTTTTGTTGGAATTTGTACATGAGGGTGCCATGCAAGATAGTTGCTTCTGCCCACCATGTTTGGACATTGTTTTGGAAATTGGGATGAGATAACCAAAATTTCTCAAATCGAAATGGATTTCTACATGGGGATCTTGAGACCTCTATCCATAGTTGAATCGGCCAGTGGTATGAGATCGAGCGAGGAAGAATGCTTGCTTCTAATAATGGATCATCCAACATTATTAATTATGAGATTAGAAATATATCAATCTTACAGGCGACATGGTTGGAACCAGATCTTTTATTGGACCATGTGAAGACTCCATTAATTGTCTGTAGATCCACCATGTGAAGATCTTTGATTACCTTTTGGAATTCGATGTTGTCCCTTTCTAATCTATGAATTCGCCCTCTTTTTTCATCCAAAGAGACTATTATGTTAAAATATCCTCCTAGGATCCAACACTTATTTCCCACAATACCATTGAGATTTCACAGGCTTTTGAGGAATGCTTCCTTATCT
Organism: Picea glauca; assembly: GCA_000966675.3. Classification (NCBI taxonomy): domain Eukaryota; kingdom Viridiplantae; phylum Streptophyta; class Pinopsida; order Pinales; family Pinaceae; genus Picea; species Picea glauca. The sequence goes on from JZKD02S0179340.1 coordinate 18,681, forward strand.
TGAGTTGACTCTGGTCCATATACATTTGTTATGATTCCTCCCCTGTCAGATCCTATGGCTCAGTATTGCATTGTGATAGACCAATTGGTTGAAAATAAGTTATCATTATTATTGTTGCAGGATTCCAAAGGATTGCAATGCCACCTACTGCTCCACTGGAATCATTATAGATATAGTTACTCAACTTCCAATACCTGGAGAAGGTATTTTCAGTTGTTTCATGACTACATTTAGTTTCCTTAAGGAGTAAAATATCAGGATTTTTTGCCAGAATATTGTTTCGGAGAACCCGCTACTTGGTTATGCCATTAAGGCCCCTTACATTCCAAGAAATAATCTTCATGAAGAGGGTGGTGGTGGGGAAAGGAAGAAACGCTCTGTAAGCTTCTGAATCTCACCAGAATTAATCATAAATGAGCCTACCTCTATAATGAGTTGTTGTGTGGATTTTCTCCCTCTTCTTTTACTCTCTTTGGATGATTTACATATTTCTTTCCTTGGATTTTGGTGAATACCTAAATTACTCCATGATCTGGAGGTTGCGTCGGTCGTCGAATTCATATAGACTTTGTGAAATTTTCGCAGTTGTTCTAGTGGAATTGATTGTAGTTCTTGGTTGTAGTAGGCTTCCTCGAGCTTGTCCAGATATACATCGGCTAAGTCTTTTTCATCTAATGTCATTTATGTGTCTCCTCCATCCTTTGTGAGCTAATCTTCTTCCAATGGAGTTTGAGTTGGGTCAGGCTGTATTTGTTCTGGGACGAATTCTTGTATCTCTTTGGCTTTTCCTTGAATGTTTTCCATGAGGGTATAGGAATGTGGCTCTTCCACTGCCTAAGAATTAGGAAGTTGGTTTAAGATATCGAACGAGTTGCTTGTAGCTGACAATTTTTTTTGTTCAGGAGTTGATTTTCTCTGGTTTTTCCTCTTTTGCCCTGGTACCTAAGTAAAGTCATCTTTGGAATTTTCCGAGGCCTCGCTTTCATCTTTTGTGGGTTGATTTAGGGGGAATTTCCTGAAAACATGGCCATGCTCATGTCATTTGCAACATCAAAATGGGATGTGTTCATAATCAATGGTTTGAATCCATTCCTGATCTTTGAATTCTAGGGTTATTAAGGCAGGAAGAGGCTTGGAAATGTTCATGTACACATAGATCCAAGCATAATATGTGTAGCGACTCTGATGAGTAGCTTATGCATTTTTTTACATATAACCCTAAGGTGTTGCTTATTACTGCAAGTATCTTGCCAAGCCAAAATTCTCGTGGAAGAGAGTACAATCGAATCCATATCAAAGCATATGAGAAATCCTCTTTTTCTACGCTGAAATGTTCTTTCTAGTAGCGGAGATATAGTCCTGTTGAATTGAAAAAATAAGGGTCGCCCTCAAAGAATATGTCTTTGTCCTCCAAGCTATGAAAGATCGTTGTGAAGAAACCTTTGGAGCCAAGCTGCAGGTCAAAGTGACCTTTGGGTTTCCACCAGGACTGGATCCATTTGATTGGATCTCTTTCTGACGACCATAGACCAAGAAATTTTCCTATTAGGGCATGCTCCTTCATGTATTTTGTTTGCGCTACAACTCTCGTCGAACTCACTACATATTTTGGGGAGGCCGAGGCTTGAGGAATTCACTTACCTGGTTCCTGTTGGAAACATGCCAACGAATTTCCTCATGCGGTCACATGCACATGCATGAAGCTATGTTAATGCGCATGCATGCAATCTATTTATGAATTGTTCGTGTAACTATGTGATCTATTCATGATCGGTTTGTGTAATTGAGTGATAGATGTTATATATGCGATCATACCCATAGAGGTGTGAGTGCAATGTGTGAAGAGTGTGAGAGAAAGTTGTGTAGGGAGCAGAGTGTGTGTGAGGAGAGAATGATTGTATGCCTGAGATTGGCTATTGTAATTCTCCCTAGAATAATAAGAATATCAACTATCATTGCCCATGGTTTTTTCCCTCATTGGGTTTCCACATAAATCACTGTGTCAATTGTGGGATTGTTGTGTTTGGTTTAATGCGTGTTTGATCTTGCTTATTTATGCTCTATTTTATGCTATGTTTTGCTTCCGCTGCCTAACAAGTAGTATCAGAGCTTAGAGTTGAAGGAGCAGAGAGCGAAGGAGAAGAGAATTTGGTCGTTGGATCAAAGAGCATGTTAACTGAGTCGAGACGAGCCGAGTGAAGTGGATCAGCCTAGGACGAGTTTTATTACACCGTCGTAGGTTGTCCCTGTGGCAAAGTGTGACATTCGCAGACACACTTCAACAATTATAAACTTTTTGACAACGACACAGACACATAGTAGTACACAGTGTGACATCATCGTAGGTACATAGTAGTACACATTGAGACATCATCGCAGGCACATAGTAGTACACATTGCGACATCATCACAGGCACAGAGTAGTACACAATGTGACATCATCGCATGCTCAGAGTAGTACACAGTGCGACATCGTCGTAGGCTCAGAGTAGTACACAGTGTGACAATTTGCAAGGTGTCGCCAGCAAATCGTCGCAGGCTATCCTTTAACAAGGTGCGACAATTTCTAATAGTCACAGGTGAACCTCATCGAAAGGTGCGATGATCCAAAAATAAAAGGAAAAATTTGCGTGCATGGTATAAACTAAAGTTTGAAAGGTTTATTGTCGTATCAAGGATGACATGGTCGTGAGCCTTAAGACATGGTCGTGAGTTTTTTAATGAAACAAGTGGGTGAGGTGGAGGATAAGTTTAAACCATTGTTAAAAGAGTGAGTGTATGTTTAAAGGTGGATGCCATATAAAGTTCTTTATTAGGAGGATATTAAATATTATTTTTAAGTGTTGAACTTTAGTGGATTTGGTAAAAGGTTTTATTAAGGTACAATTTTTTTTTTTAATATTTTTTAAAACTTTTTCACCATTAGTTTTGGGTTCAATCTTTAAGTATAAGGTTATTTTTTCATATAAGGAGGCTCAAATTTATAAGTAGTGGTTTTGGAGTTTTTTTGCTAATGGTGAAAGTGCAGAGTTCCAAGTTTGAGGTGGAAAATTTCAGTGGTAAGAATAGTTTTGCGCTATGGAAGCTCAAGATGCAAGATCTGCTTGTGCAACAAGGATTGCAAAAGGCCTTGGTTGGAAAGTCAAAGAAACTGACAAGCTAGGCAGACGAGGACTGGGAGGATCTGGATGCAAGAGCCCTCAATACTATTCGTTTGTATCTGGCAGATGAGGTGTTTTTTAAAATCGTTGAAGAGAAGACAGCATCAAGTTTGTGGACCAAACTGGAGAGTCTGTATATGACAAAGAACTTGTCAAACAAAATCTTCTTGAAGAGACAATTGTACAACTTGAGGATGAAAGAAGGTACAAAAATTGTTGTTCACTTGAATGTTATCAATACTCTGATTTGTCAATTATATAATATGGAAGTAAAGTATGAATATGAGGACAAGGCAGTTATGTTATTGTGTTCATTTCCTAAGTCTTGGGATCATCTGGTCACAACTGTGTGGTTTAACACAACAGATGCCATTGATTATGACATTGTTGTGGGAGCTCTGTTGTGTGAGGAAATGAGGAGAAGATCCAGTAAGGAAATATCAACAACAGAAGCAATGGTGGTCAGAGGTTGATCTACAAAAAGAGGGAAAGATCAGAAAGGTACAACTAGGTCTATATTTGATATGGTGATGATGTTAAGGGGTGCAGACTGTGGGATCCTACTACCCACAGAATCATCATGGACAAAGATGCAATGTTTGATGAATCTCCTTTTATAAAATCAAATATAGTAAAATATGAAAGGTTTAAAGCATGGCTGGTAGCATAAAGGTATTTGGAAGGTATTGATTTCCATGAAAGTTTCTCACTAGTTGTTAAAAGCTTGTTTCTATTCATGTTGTGTTAGCACTGGTTGTGATAGTACAACTAGATGTTAAAATTGTTTTACATTGAGTTTTTTGGATAAGGGGATATATATGGAACAACTAGAACAGTTAGTTCATAATTGCAACAGAAGATTTCTTTGCAAACTCAAAAAAATCATTGTATGGCCTGAAGCATGCTAGGCAAATGGTACAAGATGTTTAATTCTTTCATGGTGAGCCAAATTTTACAAGAAGTGAGTATAACCATTGTGTTTATGGTATATTCATTATCTTGGTGTTATATGTTATGCTTGTTGCAAGCACAAGCATGGTTGAGGTCAA
>JZKD02S0179362.1:0-22890 GCA_000966675.3 Picea glauca
AGTTGACACTTCAGTTTGACTAGTTGAGTTGAGTTTAGATGTTGCACTAGTTTTGTCACCATGCAACATTGGGATCATCACCATGCTAATTCGACCTTGCCTTGGGATCATCACCAAACTGGTGCATTAGCCTTGATTCCCTGATTTAACTCCTCACTACTCTTTGTTCAGTCAGTTAACTAAAGACTAATTGACTAGTTAACTCAACTAGGTAGCAGTTCACTCTCGTAACTGCCTAAGAGACTAGACTAGGTGGCAGTTCACTCTTGTAACTGCTGGTGTGTGTCCAGATCACTCTAGACCACTACTATGGCTCATTAGTTACTCATGTATCCTATATCTATTGTAAATTATTCGCTCTTTGAGTGTGGAATACGGTTAATGAGAATTCTTCCATTCTTTCTCTCTTGCTTCTTCTTTCTCAAATTATCTCTGCAAATGTATGTGGTATTTTCTAGCTAGATCTATTATATGAAGTTTCAAAACATTTACATGGTATCAGAGCTATGCTGCTTGGAGAAAGACATACAAGCCAAAGAATAAGGAAAATCGGGGTTTTGGCGAGCTAAATCCGTGGTCATAACTTTCAGTAATTATTCCTCCCAAAATATTATGTTTTGGAGGAAACAGTTCGTCATAAAAATAAATCGGTCCATTTTGAAAGTGGGTTTTCAACCATTTGGAGAGATTCTTCATCGTTTGCGCAGAAAGTAAGCCGCAAGATTGTCTCCTGAAACTGATACAAATCCGTGGTCATACCTTTCTACATTCATTGCTCCCAAAATATTACGTTTTGGATGAAATGGTCCACATAGAGAGTAAATTGGCCCATTTTGGAAGTGAATTTTCAACAGTTTGGCGAGATTCCTCACCATTTGCTCAGAAAGTAAGTCGCAAGATCATCTCTTGAAACTGATATGAATTTTCACTTAAAGTGTCATTTTTGTCGTGATTTCTTAATTTTTCACTTGCAGATTGAGAGTAAATTTTTAGGGGTTCTTAGAAACAGTGGGAGATATGGATATGACAACTATTATACAGTCAAACTTGGCGGTAATCCACACACCATACAATTATTTTGATTGGAATCCCAAGGTGATATTCCAACTCAAAAGAAAAGGACTATATATTTGACGATGGCGACAGAAACAGAACCTACATCAATGATTGAGAAGATGAGATGGGCGAACCGTAAGGATGAGGCCACAGGACTACTTCTTGAGTTAATCTTCACTGATTTGTGGTTTCACATTGCTGCATGCAAGATTCCAAATGAGATCTGAACCACCTTGGAAGGACTCTTTGGAAAGCAGGATGAGATGTTAGGTCATATGTTTGAGGTAGAGTTGAATACCTTAGACACTAAAATTTTTGATAATATACAAGATTTTTTACTAAATTTAAATATTTGCTATTAAGATTGGGTGAATGTGGTATTGATAATTCTACACAAGAGAAACAACTTATTCTAACAATATTGGCTAAGCTAGGACCAGAATACGTTGTATATGTCTCCAATTTCCATTCTGGCAGATGTCTTTTTGGAACAAATTGGAAAATACCTACGTTGGCTCAGTTCATTGAGTCTCTTACACAAGATCATATAAAACTCATACAGATGGGCCTTATGAAAGATCCCAAAGCACTTGCACTCACCATGCATGATGGAAAAGGGTCATACAATCAGAAATCGAAGCAAAAACGAAAGGAGTTATTACATCCAGAGTCAAAGAAAGAGGGATATTCCAAACCCTTCAAGGATTCTTCGGGTTCCAAAGATTCTTCAAATTCCAAAGGGAAGAAGAAGAAGGGAAAGCAGTGCACATATTTCAATAATATGAATCATGAAGAATCCACATGCATGAAGAAACGGATCGATCTTATGGCACATGCACTTCAATATAACAACCTTGGAAACTTCATTCCAGAGGGAGTCAAGAAGTAGAAGGAAGAAGATCCTTCTCCTAAGAAAGGTAATCATCATGCTCTTGTTGCAATTAATTCCTCATCTGATTCATGGATTATAGATTCTGGTGCACCCATCATATGGCAATGAAATATGAAGTTTCCCCTTCTTTGAGTCCATGCTCAAGACCCCCTATTATCATGGGGGATGACACTCCAGTAGCAGTAGCAAGAGAAGGGAGAGTGGAACTCCACAATGGAAGTTTTGAGAATGTTTTACATGTTCCAAAGCTTTCTATGAATCTGCTCTCAGTTTATCAAATCGCTCAGAAAGGTAAAAAGCTTGAATTTACATCAGATTTAGTTTCAGTAATTGACATACATGACAATTCCATCATTGCAATTGGTGAGGTGGATCATAAGTCAAGGTTGTAGAAATTCACTAAGTTTTATGACGATGACTCCTCTATTCTACTTACACATAAGGAGAGTACTTTGCATGTACATCCAGTGCAACATGCATATACTCTTGTTCTTCCATCAGTTTCATACATCAGAGTTGATTCCATACACTCAAATTATGTACATGGAAATAAGCAGGTAGTACATCCATATAAGAAGTCGATGTTGAAGCTTCAGCAAATGCCCAAGAAGGCACATACCACACTTCAGGATGCAGGCAACCTTGCATGGAATCCATTGGATTCGAGGAGGACTCGATCTTAGCATGAGGAGCCTTCTCATGTATTTTCATCTTCAGAACCTACGATGCCCATGCATTGCTATATGGTTCAATATACTAATCCACATAACTACAATAAGGTTGTGGGAAATCCATTATGGAAAGCAACCATGCAGAAGGAGTATGACTCACTCCTATAGAACCAAACTTGGAATCTGGTTCCTTCCACCAGAAAGGAATATTCTCAGGTGAAAATGGGCCCACAGGATCAAGAGGTACAAGACCTGACAGGTTGCCAAAGGACTTCATCAGATCCATAAAGATTTCTACATCTTCATGAAGACTTTCAGTGAGCAGAAGTTTCAGACTTTGCAGGATCATCTTGCAGTGAAGAACAAAGTTGCCTAGCAGCTGTCATTTTCTTCTTTTGATACATTATCTTTTGAGGGGGGGGCTTGTTCCCACGTGGTTTTCGCTCTTTCCTCACTTTTATTTAGTGTTCATTAGTTGTATTGTACATGAGTACCTAAAATGGCCTAGTAGCCGGGACTCATTTTTTAATCCGTAGTGATGTTCAAGGGGGGTGTTGGAGAAATTTATATTTTCGACACACTAGTTCAGTGGGAGTTAACTGACTAGTTTTATTTTAGACTTTATATTTTTACCATCACTATTATGCATGCATTCCTAAGGAAAGTTAATTTCTTGATTGTTTTTCTTAATTATGGGTATTCCAATCATTCATTGTATCATATTGATCATGATCTATGTATCAATCATCAGCTCATTGGAGTAGTGTGAATATATTTTCGCATTCTTCCATATTGAATCTCTCTTACTTTCTTGATAAGATTTGTTTGTACTTGCTTTAGCTAGATCTCCTGTGTAGGTTTCCATGAAACACTGACAAAGCTTCATGTTGTTCCTAAGGAAATTGTTTTTGACAAATATCCCAAGTTCACATCAAACTTTTGGAATGGATTATTCAAAGGATTTGGGACAAAAATGAAATTTAGCACAACATATCATCTAGAGTCAGATGGGAAAACAAAGATGGTAAAGCAGGTGATTGAGGATATGTTGAGGATGTATGTGATGGATAAACCATCGAAATGGGAAGAGAATTTTCACTTAGTTGAATTTTCTTATAATAATGGGTATCAAGCATCTTTAAATATGAGCCCATCTGAAGCATTATATGGAATGAAGTGAAATACTCCAATGAGTAGGGACAATCCAACAGATAAAGAAATGGTTGGGCCATACTTATTCAGGGAAGTGGAAGAACAGATGGTGAAGATAAAGTAGAATTTAAAGGCTACCCAAGATAGGAAGAAAATCTATGCAGATAAGGGAAGAACTCACAAAGAATTTAAAGTGGGTGACCATGTGCTCTTGAAAGTGAAGGCCAAGAGAAATTCCTTGAAGTTGGGGAGATATGAAAAGATGGAAACAAGTTATTGTGTGTTATAAATAAAGGGATGTACTTGTTTTTTCATAGACAATATAACAATATTGTCACCCAACCATAGGCACAAAGTCCACCCCCGAGCACTTTAACCTTGACAAACAGAATAATTATGGTAGCAATCCAATACCCAACCAAGGCTAATACATCTTCCTCCAAGGGTAGTGCACCAAGCAAGAATAACCAGAAATCGAGCAGAAAGTCCAAACAATAACCAAGAGAAATTCCAAACCATAACCAAGATGCCAGTTATAGCAACTGCAGTTGCACTCCCTCTCCAAACTTGTGCACCACTAGTCCTTATGCAGTTGTGAAAATGAGAGTGAAAAATGAGCTCTAACGCCCTTTATTTATACTAATATATCTCACTTGACTGGGCCGAATTCTCTTTATGGAGGTAAATAACTCAATATTAAATATTCTCTTGAGTCGACTTGTCTCCTAGGGTTATTATCCAATTTTTTAGGGTATCTCTTGCTTCCCAAAATATTCTAGTCTTTTCAAAGGTTATACGTGGAGGTTAATATCACCCGCAACTACCATAATATCAAAAATCCCTCCTATATAGGGAGGCATTAAAGGTAATGGTATTGAGCACAAACAGACCATTCAACCGGTAGCATCATCATAGCCACACATGCTATCCCATGATCAATTTACGAGCAACATCATCACTATCAGTATCATCTGATGGCATCAACTGCATCATCTCTTGAAGCCATACTCCATCTGAGTAATCATGCATGATGTTGAATAATTCACTCACTCCACAGAGTGATACAAGAACTATTCTTTTAATCCAGACATATGTCCTAGAAGAATAATTGTTCCAATGGATGTTGGAATCCACGCCATGGGATACAAGGACTATTCTTCTAATCTGGACACACGTCCTAGAATAATGATTATCCTGTACCATTTTCCCTTTGGCCATTACTGTGAACTTAAGGAAAAAGTGTGTCTTGTACCAATATCTCCACTTTGGTCACTACTGTGAACTCGGGGAGATAGATCATTCTTCTAATCCGGACATATGTCCTAGAAAAATAGTTTTCCATGGTAATTAGCAATTTTTCAACCTGAACCATTCTCCATAGGGAGAATGTTTGTCCACTAGTAATATTTCAACTTGGATCATCCTCCACAGGAAGGATGTTTGTCCATCAGCACACTGACTATCCATATAGCTGGAAATCATCTCCAACACTAATGGTAGTCTCCATGGCAATCAAAACAATGCCATTCAATATAACACAATTGTGTATATCTATAGTAATACACAACTACTCTCTAGAGGTATAAAACCACACCTAGTAGCACATGGCTACTAACCAATGACACTTGTTCACAACCAGTGGAACACATCCACCACAATAGCGTACAGCTACTGTCTAGAGACATATAGTCTCCACAATAATCATATCATCTGATTTCAACTTGCATAAACAATATCATGATATAAATTGAGTCATATGGGCCATTCTTCCACTCACATATGTGATATATGGAACAACATCTGCCCTTAGAAAGTAAAACATCAGCCATGGTCTATCTGGACTATTCTTCCCAAGCATAGAAGAATAATTGTCCCTGGTTTTTTAGCCTAGACCATTCACCTAACTGGGCCATTCTTTTGGCACTAATCATAGTGAAACCTGGAGAGAATGAGTCTTCCCTAGGGAATTCGTGTCCCTAATTTTTTAACTTGGATCATTCACCTAACTGGGTCATTCCTCCAACACTAATCATAGTTCAACCTGGAGAGAATGATTCTTCCCTAGGGAATGGCTATCCCTGATTGTTGAACCTGGACCATTCACCTAACTGGGCCATTCCTCCGGCACTAATCATAGTGAAACCTAGAGAGAATGAATATTCCCTAGGGAATGATAGTCCATACCATTTCCTATCGAAATGATTGTTCTGCACCAACCTCCAAAATTGACCATTCTATGAAACTGCTCACAACTATGAAATTTGAAAGAATGACTACCCGGTGAGGCAGACCATTCTACTTGGCCACTACTCAAAGTGACTTCCAAGAAGAATGACTATCCGAGAACATTCCCCCACATTGGCCACAAGGGGAATCACTATCTATGGTACATCAGCAATCGGACCATTTTCATTACTATAATTGATTGTCTGATCTAGACCATTTTCTGAACTAGAAAATGCATGTTCGTCAGAAATCTTGGGCCACTTTCTGGACTGGAAGGTGATTGTGTAACCTGGACCATTTTTCGAACTGGAAAATGATTTCCCATAAATCAATAACATATCATTTCTCTCTCCCAACCTGGGAGTAATCTCTTCCTTTTTCAATAAGGAGGTCATCTCCACGAGCCCCATCTTGTCCCTTAAGTACGCAAACTTTTCATCTTGGACAAAGGCTTTACCAAAATATCTGTTATCTTCTCATCTATGGAGATATACTATAGAACCACTTCTCCCCTCTGGACTTTATCATGGAGAATATAATTCTTGATCTCAATGTGCTTCGACCTGTCATGGAACATCGGGTTCTCTGAAAGATTCACATAACTCTGATCATCATAATATATCACGATCAAATTCAGCACATGATCAGATAGTCCAAAAACCAACTTACGGAGCCACGCTAATTTTGTACAAGCATCACAAGTTGAAATATACTCTACTTATACAATGTTGAGTGCAACAAACTTATGTTTCCTTCTATCCCATGACATCGTGGCAAATATCAAACTGAAACATATCCAAGTAGCACTTCTTCTATCATCTACACTCCCTCCCTAATATGAATCAATAAATCCATGCAGTTGTATATCATAACTCAAATGTCCCACAAGGGAAATATCCGGCTGAGTATTCTCCAAATACATTAACAAGCCAATCAATTGTTGATACAAAGACATGTCTACTGAATCAAAGTCTTTCAACTTATTTGTATATGTCATCATTGAAGTTTTCCATGGATTTGCAATCCATCATCCTGAACTTATGAAGCACCATTAAGTATACTTCCTCTATCATAGGAAGTTTCGCACCACACTTATGTTGTACATGAGAGGCTTTGCACCAAGTTTTTTTGAATCCATACAAGGTCTTCTTCCATCTTCATACAAGGGTCTCTTCCCACTATACCTCAAAACCTTGAGGTTGCTCTACATATGCTTCTTCTTCAATTACTATGTTGAGAAGAACAATGTTTACATTCATATGATGTAAACTCCAACCCATGGATACTGCATGAGATATAATGGCTTGGGTAGAGATATGTCTGGTTACTAGAACAAACTACCATCGTAGTATTCTCCCTCCTACTGGAAGAACTCTCTAGCCTTGAGTCTCACCTTGTATCTATCAATGCTTAATCCTTTTTCACAATTTCTCACATACATTTTTCTTCATCACAACTTCCTTCCATTCCTTCTACTTGACTTCTTCTAGTGGGTTCAATTGGTTATTCTGACTTTTCTTTCTTTCTTGGAATCTTCATGTTCTTCCTCATGTTCATCTTCAATGTTGGATTCCATGGAATATTTTACATATTACATGTCCTTCTTTCTTGAAGGCTCCAACCTTCCGCCATAGGAACATAAATGTAGATGGACAACCAAGGATATTCAAGTATTCTTTTTGAAGAAGACTTCTTCTAGAGTCAAACTGAACACATGTTGNTCTTGCAGTGAAGAACAAAGTTGCCTAGCAGCTGTCATTTTCTTCTTTTGATACATTATCTTTTGAGGGGGGGGCTTGTTCCCACGTGGTTTTCGCTCTTTCCTCACTTTTATTTAGTGTTCATTAGTTGTATTGTACATGAGTACCTAAAATGGCCTAGTAGCCGGGACTCATTTTTTAATCCGTAGTGATGTTCAAGGGGGGTGTTGGAGAAATTTATATTTTCGACACACTAGTTCAGTGGGAGTTAACTGACTAGTTTTATTTTAGACTTTATATTTTTACCATCACTATTATGCATGCATTCCTAAGGAAAGTTAATTTCTTGATTGTTTTTCTTAATTATGGGTATTCCAATCATTCATTGTATCATATTGATCATGATCTATGTATCAATCATCAGCTCATTGGAGTAGTGTGAATATATTTTCGCATTCTTCCATATTGAATCTCTCTTACTTTCTTGATAAGATTTGTTTGTACTTGCTTTAGCTAGATCTCCTGTGTAGGTTTCCATGAAACACTGACAAAGCTTCATGTTGTTCCTAAGGAAATTGTTTTTGACAAATATCCCAAGTTCACATCAAACTTTTGGAATGGATTATTCAAAGGATTTGGGACAAAAATGAAATTTAGCACAACATATCATCTAGAGTCAGATGGGAAAACAAAGACGGTAAAGCAGGTGATTGAGGATATGTTGAGGATGTATGTGATGGATAAACCATCGAAATGGGAAGAGAATTTTCACTTAGTTGAATTTTCTTATAATAATGGGTATTAAGCATCTTTAAATATGAGCCCATCTGAAGCATTATATGGAATGAAGTGAAATACTCCAGTGAGTAGGGACAATCCAACAGATAAAGAAATGGTTGGGCCATACTTATTCAGGGAAGTGGAAGAACAGATGGTGAAGATAAAGTAGAATTTAAAGGCTACCCAAGATAGGAACAAAATCTATGCAGATAAGGGAAGAACTCACAAAGAATTTAAAGTGGGTGACCATGTGCTCTTGAAAGTGAAGGCCAAGAGAAATTCCTTGAAGTTGGGGAGATATGCAAAGATGGAAACAAGTTATTGTGTGTTNTTTGACAAATATCCCAAGTTCACATCAAACTTTTGGAATGGATTATTCAAAGGATTTGGGACAAAAATGAAATTTAGCACAACATATCATCTAGAGTCAGATGGGAAAACAAAGATGGTAAAGCAGGTGATTGAGGATATGTTGAGGATGTATGTGATGGATAAACCATCGAAATGGGAAGAGAATTTTCACTTAGTTGAATTTTCTTATAATAATGGGTATCAAGCATCTTTAAATATGAGCCCATCTGAAGCATTATATGGAATGAAGTGAAATACTCCAATGAGTAGGGACAATCCAACAGATAAAGAAATGGTTGGGCCATACTTATTCAGGGAAGTGGAAGAACAGATGGTGAAGATAAAGTAGAATTTAAAGGCTACCCAAGATAGGAAGAAAATCTATGCAGATAAGGGAAGAACTCACAAAGAATTTAAAGTGGGTGACCATGTGCTCTTGAAAGTGAAGGCCAAGAGAAATTCCTTGAAGTTGGGGAGATATGAAAAGATGGAAACAAGTTATTGTGTGTTATAAATAAAGGGATGTACTTGTTTTTTCATAGACAATATAACAATATTGTCACCCAACCATAGGCACAAAGTCCACCCCCGAGCACTTTAACCTTGACAAACAGAATAATTATGGTAGCAATCCAATACCCAACCAAGGCTAATACATCTTCCTCCAAGGGTAGTGCACCAAGCAAGAATAACCAGAAATCGAGCAGAAAGTCCAAACAATAACCAAGAGAAATTCCAAACCATAACCAAGATGCCAGTTATAGCAACTGCAGTTGCACTCCCTCTCCAAACTTGTGCACCACTAGTCCTTATGCAGTTGTGAAAATGAGAGTGAAAAATGAGCTCTAACGCCCTTTATTTATACTAATATATCTCACTTGACTGGGCCGAATTCTCTTTATGGAGGTAAATAACTCAATATTAAATATTCTCTTGAGTCGACTTGTCTCCTAGGGTTATTATCCAATTTTTTAGGGTATCTCTTGCTTCCCAAAATATTCTAGTCTTTTCAAAGGTTATACGTGGAGGTTAATATCACCCGCAACTACCATAATATCAAAAATCCCTCCTATATAGGGAGGCATTAAAGGTAATGGTATTGAGCACAAACAGACCATTCAACCGGTAGCATCATCATAGCCACACATGCTATCCCATGATCAATTTACGAGCAACATCATCACTATCAGTATCATCTGATGGCATCAACTGCATCATCTCTTGAAGCCATACTCCATCTGAGTAATCATGCATGATGTTGAATAATTCACTCACTCCACAGAGTGATACAAGAACTATTCTTTTAATCCAGACATATGTCCTAGAAGAATAATTGTTCCAATGGATGTTGGAATCCACGCCATGGGATACAAGGACTATTCTTCTAATCTGGACACACGTCCTAGAATAATGATTATCCTGTACCATTTTCCCTTTGGCCATTACTGTGAACTTAAGGAAAAAGTGTGTCTTGTACCAATATCTCCACTTTGGTCACTACTGTGAACTCGGGGAGATAGATCATTCTTCTAATCCGGACATATGTCCTAGAAAAATAGTTTTCCATGGTAATTAGCAATTTTTCAACCTGAACCATTCTCCATAGGGAGAATGTTTGTCCACTAGTAATATTTCAACTTGGATCATCCTCCACAGGAAGGATGTTTGTCCATCAGCACACTGACTATCCATATAGCTGGAAATCATCTCCAACACTAATGGTAGTCTCCATGGCAATCAAAACAATGCCATTCAATATAACACAATTGTGTATATCTATAGTAATACACAACTACTCTCTAGAGGTATAAAACCACACCTAGTAGCACATGGCTACTAACCAATGACACTTGTTCACAACCAGTGGAACACATCCACCACAATAGCGTACAGCTACTGTCTAGAGACATATAGTCTCCACAATAATCATATCATCTGATTTCAACTTGCATAAACAATATCATGATATAAATTGAGTCATATGGGCCATTCTTCCACTCACATATGTGATATATGGAACAACATCTGCCCTTAGAAAGTAAAACATCAGCCATGGTCTATCTGGACTATTCTTCCCAAGCATAGAAGAATAATTGTCCCTGGTTTTTTAGCCTAGACCATTCACCTAACTGGGCCATTCTTTTGGCACTAATCATAGTGAAACCTGGAGAGAATGAGTCTTCCCTAGGGAATTCGTGTCCCTAATTTTTTAACTTGGATCATTCACCTAACTGGGTCATTCCTCCAACACTAATCATAGTTCAACCTGGAGAGAATGATTCTTCCCTAGGGAATGGCTATCCCTGATTGTTGAACCTGGACCATTCACCTAACTGGGCCATTCCTCCGGCACTAATCATAGTGAAACCTAGAGAGAATGAATATTCCCTAGGGAATGATAGTCCATACCATTTCCTATCGAAATGATTGTTCTGCACCAACCTCCAAAATTGACCATTCTATGAAACTGCTCACAACTATGAAATTTGAAAGAATGACTACCCGGTGAGGCAGACCATTCTACTTGGCCACTACTCAAAGTGACTTCCAAGAAGAATGACTATCCGAGAACATTCCCCCACATTGGCCACAAGGGGAATCACTATCTATGGTACATCAGCAATCGGACCATTTTCATTACTATAATTGATTGTCTGATCTAGACCATTTTCTGAACTAGAAAATGCATGTTCGTCAGAAATCTTGGGCCACTTTCTGGACTGGAAGGTGATTGTGTAACCTGGACCATTTTTCGAACTGGAAAATGATTTCCCATAAATCAATAACATATCATTTCTCTCTCCCAACCTGGGAGTAATCTCTTCCTTTTTCAATAAGGAGGTCATCTCCACGAGCCCCATCTTGTCCCTTAAGTACGCAAACTTTTCATCTTGGACAAAGGCTTTACCAAAATATCTGTTATCTTCTCATCTATGGAGATATACTATAGAACCACTTCTCCCCTCTGGACTTTATCATGGAGAATATAATTCTTGATCTCAATGTGCTTCGACCTGTCATGGAACATCGGGTTCTCTGAAAGATTCACATAACTCTGATCATCATAATATATCACGATCAAATTCAGCACATGATCAGATAGTCCAAAAACCAACTTACGGAGCCACGCTAATTTTGTACAAGCATCACAAGTTGAAATATACTCTACTTATACAATGTTGAGTGCAACAAACTTATGTTTCCTTCTATCCCATGACATCGTGGCAAATATCAAACTGAAACATATCCAAGTAGCACTTCTTCTATCATCTACACTCCCTCCCTAATATGAATCAATAAATCCATGCAGTTGTATATCATAACTCAAATGTCCCACAAGGGAAATATCCGGCTGAGTATTCTCCAAATACATTAACAAGCCAATCAATTGTTGATACAAAGACATGTCTACTGAATCAAAGTCTTTCAACTTATTTGTATATGTCATCATTGAAGTTTTCCATGGATTTGCAATCCATCATCCTGAACTTATGAAGC
The DNA here is from genome assembly GCA_000966675.3 of Picea glauca. NCBI lineage: Eukaryota > Viridiplantae > Streptophyta > Pinopsida > Pinales > Pinaceae > Picea > Picea glauca. The sequence continues at coordinate 12,327 of JZKD02S0179362.1, forward strand.
ACCATTAAGTATACTTCCTCTATCATAGGAAGTTTCGCACCACACTTATGTTGTACATGAGAGGCTTTGCACCAAGTTTTTTTGAATCCATACAAGGTCTTCTTCCATCTTCATACAAGGGTCTCTTCCCACTATACCTCAAAACCTTGAGGTTGCTCTACATATGCTTCTTCTTCAATTACTATGTTGAGAAGAACAATGTTTACATTCATATGATGTAAACTCCAACCCATGGATACTGCATGAGATATAATGGCTTGGGTAGAGATATGTCTGGTTACTAGAACAAACTACCATCGTAGTATTCTCCCTCCTACTGGAAGAACTCTCTAGCCTTGAGTCTCACCTTGTATCTATCAATGCTTAATCCTTTTTCACAATTTCTCACATACATTTTTCTTCATCACAACTTCCTTCCATTCCTTCTACTTGACTTCTTCTAGTGGGTTCAATTGGTTATTCTGACTTTTCTTTCTTTCTTGGAATCTTCATGTTCTTCCTCATGTTCATCTTCAATGTTGGATTCCATGGAATATTTTACATATTACATGTCCTTCTTTCTTGAAGGCTCCAACCTTCCGCCATAGGAACATAAATGTAGATGGACAACCAAGGATATTCAAGTATTCTTTTTGAAGAAGACTTCTTCTAGAGTCAAACTGAACACATGTTGTTTATCATAGCTGCTACTTCCAATGAAGAACATGGATGGATACTTCATAGTCTTTGCATATTCTTCTTCAATTGATCATATTGTTGGGGATTAGCTCTCTCCTAATCATTGCTTCATGCCAGAGTGAGAAATATTCATTCTCTTCTATTGGAATTATGTGATCAGCTCCCTCCATCTGAGAGATTCCATGCTTCTGACTGCTACATCTCTCTTTGCTTTCTACAAAGTGTCACAATTTTTTTATGGTTTCCTTTTGATTTATGACTTCCTTCAAGTCTGACTCCTCTAAGTCTCTTTAAGTTTGTTTCTATATATTCTGATTGTTTCCCATCTAGTAGTTGTGCCATCCTTATAAACTTCTTCTATAACGGCTTCTGCAAGGATTGTTCATCAAAAATATTTCACATGGGTACCTACCTAGAAATACATCTTCATGATAGCCTTCATGAACTAACCTGTCTAATACAGCAATAACAACAGTGTTTTCGATACAACATATTTCATATGAAGGATAGTTTCTTGGTAGAATTACTAAGATGATATAGTCTAAGAACAAGAACAAGAAATATCTCCTAGAGTAGGTGTTAGTTCATATTTGCAAATAAGCATTTGTATCAATAATATTCATATGAAGTCGAGTATTTGCTGCACTATCAATAATAGAATATTTCAAAGACTTCTTTCACAATTTGTAATGTAGTAACTATCACCTTTGATATACACAAATTTGACGCCTAACAATTTAATCAAACCTAGAACCTTAATCCTTAACTACTATGGATGGTGCACTTGTTCTTCTGAATGCACTGAATCCAAGATTACAACTTGGACAGGATCTCTAGTGCTTTCCTTGCAAACACACTCATGTTTTTCTAGATGATATAACTTAGATAGCATATAAAAGTGTGTACCTTTGAAACCTTGTAGCATTGTCCAACTTGTCTTCCAATATGAAACTAGATACCATCTTGACAAGAAGATATTAGAAACTCAATCATAATATTCAATGATTAGAACAAGCTAGAAACTCTAAATTTTTTATTTTTACCAAAAAATCAATTTGACTAGATGTCAACCTTTGACTTTGACTTTNTTTGACAAATATCCCAAGTTCACATCAAACTTTTGGAATGGATTATTCAAAGGATTTGGGACAAAAATGAAATTTAGCACAACATATCATCTAGAGTCAGATGGGAAAACAAAGATGGTAAAGCAGGTGATTGAGGATATGTTGAGGATGTATGTGATGGATAAACCATCGAAATGGGAAGAGAATTTTCACTTAGTTGAATTTTCTTATAATAATGGGTATCAAGCATCTTTAAATATGAGCCCATCTGAAGCATTATATGGAATGAAGTGAAATACTCCAATGAGTAGGGACAATCCAACAGATAAAGAAATGGTTGGGCCATACTTATTCAGGGAAGTGGAAGAACAGATGGTGAAGATAAAGTAGAATTTAAAGGCTACCCAAGATAGGAAGAAAATCTATGCAGATAAGGGAAGAACTCACAAAGAATTTAAAGTGGGTGACCATGTGCTCTTGAAAGTGAAGGCCAAGAGAAATTCCTTGAAGTTGGGGAGATATGAAAAGATGGAAACAAGTTATTGTGTGTTATAAATAAAGGGATGTACTTGTTTTTTCATAGACAATATAACAATATTGTCACCCAACCATAGGCACAAAGTCCACCCCCGAGCACTTTAACCTTGACAAACAGAATAATTATGGTAGCAATCCAATACCCAACCAAGGCTAATACATCTTCCTCCAAGGGTAGTGCACCAAGCAAGAATAACCAGAAATCGAGCAGAAAGTCCAAACAATAACCAAGAGAAATTCCAAACCATAACCAAGATGCCAGTTATAGCAACTGCAGTTGCACTCCCTCTCCAAACTTGTGCACCACTAGTCCTTATGCAGTTGTGAAAATGAGAGTGAAAAATGAGCTCTAACGCCCTTTATTTATACTAATATATCTCACTTGACTGGGCCGAATTCTCTTTATGGAGGTAAATAACTCAATATTAAATATTCTCTTGAGTCGACTTGTCTCCTAGGGTTATTATCCAATTTTTTAGGGTATCTCTTGCTTCCCAAAATATTCTAGTCTTTTCAAAGGTTATACGTGGAGGTTAATATCACCCGCAACTACCATAATATCAAAAATCCCTCCTATATAGGGAGGCATTAAAGGTAATGGTATTGAGCACAAACAGACCATTCAACCGGTAGCATCATCATAGCCACACATGCTATCCCATGATCAATTTACGAGCAACATCATCACTATCAGTATCATCTGATGGCATCAACTGCATCATCTCTTGAAGCCATACTCCATCTGAGTAATCATGCATGATGTTGAATAATTCACTCACTCCACAGAGTGATACAAGAACTATTCTTTTAATCCAGACATATGTCCTAGAAGAATAATTGTTCCAATGGATGTTGGAATCCACGCCATGGGATACAAGGACTATTCTTCTAATCTGGACACACGTCCTAGAATAATGATTATCCTGTACCATTTTCCCTTTGGCCATTACTGTGAACTTAAGGAAAAAGTGTGTCTTGTACCAATATCTCCACTTTGGTCACTACTGTGAACTCGGGGAGATAGATCATTCTTCTAATCCGGACATATGTCCTAGAAAAATAGTTTTCCATGGTAATTAGCAATTTTTCAACCTGAACCATTCTCCATAGGGAGAATGTTTGTCCACTAGTAATATTTCAACTTGGATCATCCTCCACAGGAAGGATGTTTGTCCATCAGCACACTGACTATCCATATAGCTGGAAATCATCTCCAACACTAATGGTAGTCTCCATGGCAATCAAAACAATGCCATTCAATATAACACAATTGTGTATATCTATAGTAATACACAACTACTCTCTAGAGGTATAAAACCACACCTAGTAGCACATGGCTACTAACCAATGACACTTGTTCACAACCAGTGGAACACATCCACCACAATAGCGTACAGCTACTGTCTAGAGACATATAGTCTCCACAATAATCATATCATCTGATTTCAACTTGCATAAACAATATCATGATATAAATTGAGTCATATGGGCCATTCTTCCACTCACATATGTGATATATGGAACAACATCTGCCCTTAGAAAGTAAAACATCAGCCATGGTCTATCTGGACTATTCTTCCCAAGCATAGAAGAATAATTGTCCCTGGTTTTTTAGCCTAGACCATTCACCTAACTGGGCCATTCTTTTGGCACTAATCATAGTGAAACCTGGAGAGAATGAGTCTTCCCTAGGGAATTCGTGTCCCTAATTTTTTAACTTGGATCATTCACCTAACTGGGTCATTCCTCCAACACTAATCATAGTTCAACCTGGAGAGAATGATTCTTCCCTAGGGAATGGCTATCCCTGATTGTTGAACCTGGACCATTCACCTAACTGGGCCATTCCTCCGGCACTAATCATAGTGAAACCTAGAGAGAATGAATATTCCCTAGGGAATGATAGTCCATACCATTTCCTATCGAAATGATTGTTCTGCACCAACCTCCAAAATTGACCATTCTATGAAACTGCTCACAACTATGAAATTTGAAAGAATGACTACCCGGTGAGGCAGACCATTCTACTTGGCCACTACTCAAAGTGACTTCCAAGAAGAATGACTATCCGAGAACATTCCCCCACATTGGCCACAAGGGGAATCACTATCTATGGTACATCAGCAATCGGACCATTTTCATTACTATAATTGATTGTCTGATCTAGACCATTTTCTGAACTAGAAAATGCATGTTCGTCAGAAATCTTGGGCCACTTTCTGGACTGGAAGGTGATTGTGTAACCTGGACCATTTTTCGAACTGGAAAATGATTTCCCATAAATCAATAACATATCATTTCTCTCTCCCAACCTGGGAGTAATCTCTTCCTTTTTCAATAAGGAGGTCATCTCCACGAGCCCCATCTTGTCCCTTAAGTACGCAAACTTTTCATCTTGGACAAAGGCTTTACCAAAATATCTGTTATCTTCTCATCTATGGAGATATACTATAGAACCACTTCTCCCCTCTGGACTTTATCATGGAGAATATAATTCTTGATCTCAATGTGCTTCGACCTGTCATGGAACATCGGGTTCTCTGAAAGATTCACATAACTCTGATCATCATAATATATCACGATCAAATTCAGCACATGATCAGATAGTCCAAAAACCAACTTACGGAGCCACGCTAATTTTGTACAAGCATCACAAGTTGAAATATACTCTACTTATACAATGTTGAGTGCAACAAACTTATGTTTCCTTCTATCCCATGACATCGTGGCAAATATCAAACTGAAACATATCCAAGTAGCACTTCTTCTATCATCTACACTCCCTCCCTAATATGAATCAATAAATCCATGCAGTTGTATATCATAACTCAAATGTCCCACAAGGGAAATATCCGGCTGAGTATTCTCCAAATACATTAACAAGCCAATCAATTGTTGATACAAAGACATGTCTACTGAATCAAAGTCTTTCAACTTATTTGTATATGTCATCATTGAAGTTTTCCATGGATTTGCAATCCATCATCCTGAACTTATGAAGCACCATTAAGTATACTTCCTCTATCATAGGAAGTTTCGCACCACACTTATGTTGTACATGAGAGGCTTTGCACCAAGTTTTTTTGAATCCATACAAGGTCTTCTTCCATCTTCATACAAGGGTCTCTTCCCACTATACCTCAAAACCTTGAGGTTGCTCTACATATGCTTCTTCTTCAATTACTATGTTGAGAAGAACAATGTTTACATTCATATGATGTAAACTCCAACCCATGGATACTGCATGAGATATAATGGCTTGGGTAGAGATATGTCTGGTTACTAGAACAAACTACCATCGTAGTATTCTCCCTCCTACTGGAAGAACTCTCTAGCCTTGAGTCTCACCTTGTATCTATCAATGCTTAATCCTTTTTCACAATTTCTCACATACATTTTTCTTCATCACAACTTCCTTCCATTCCTTCTACTTGACTTCTTCTAGTGGGTTCAATTGGTTATTCTGACTTTTCTTTCTTTCTTGGAATCTTCATGTTCTTCCTCATGTTCATCTTCAATGTTGGATTCCATGGAATATTTTACATATTACATGTCCTTCTTTCTTGAAGGCTCCAACCTTCCGCCATAGGAACATAAATGTAGATGGACAACCAAGGATATTCAAGTATTCTTTTTGAAGAAGACTTCTTCTAGAGTCAAACTGAACACATGTTGCTTATCATAGCTGCTACTTCCAATGAAGAACATGGATGGATACTTCATAGTCTTTGCATATTCTTCTTCAATTGATCATATTGTTGGGGATTAGCTCTCTCCTAATCACTGCTTCATGCCAGAGTGAGAAATATTCATTCTCTTCTATTGGAATTATGTGATCAGCTCCCTCCATCTGAGAGATTCCATGCTTCTGTCTGCTACATCTCTCTTTGCTTTCTACAAAGTGTCACAATTTTTTTATGGTTTCCTTTTGATTTATGACTTCCTTCAAGTCTGACTCCTCTAAGTCCCTTTAAGTTTGTTTCTATATATTCTGATTGTTTCCCATCTAGTAGTTGTGTCATCCTTATAAACTTCTTCTATAACAGCTTCTGCAAGGATTGTTCATCAAAAATATTTCGTATGGGTACCTACCTAGAAATACATCTTCATGATAGCCTTCATGAACTAACCTGCCTAATACAGCAATAACAACAGTGTTTTCGATACAACATATTTCATATGAAGGATAGTTTCTTCGTAGAATTACTAAGATGATATAGTCTAAGAACAAGAACAAGAAATATCTCCTAGAGTAGGTGTTAGTTCATATTTGCAAATAAGCATTTGTATCAATAATATTCATATGCAGTCGAGTATTTGCTGCACTATCAATAACAGAATATTTCAAAGACTTATTTCACAATTTGTAATGTAGTAACTATCACCTTTGATATACACAAATTTGACGCCTAACAATTTAATCAAACCTAGAACCTNTTCTTGAAGGCTCCAACCTTCCGCCATAGGAACATAAATGTAGATGGACAACCAAGGATATTCAAGTATTCTTTTTGAAGAAGACTTCTTCTAGAGTCAAACTGAACACATGTTGTTTATCATAGCTGCTACTTCCAATGAAGAACATGGATGGATACTTCATAGTCTTTGCATATTCTTCTTCAATTGATCATATTGTTGGGGATTAGCTCTCTCCTAATCATTGCTTCATGCCAGAGTGAGAAATATTCATTCTCTTCTATTGGAATTATGTGATCAGCTCCCTCCATCTGAGAGATTCCATGCTTCTGACTGCTACATCTCTCTTTGCTTTCTACAAAGTGTCACAATTTTTTTATGGTTTCCTTTTGATTTATGACTTCCTTCAAGTCTGACTCCTCTAAGTCTCTTTAAGTTTGTTTCTATATATTCTGATTGTTTCCCATCTAGTAGTTGTGCCATCCTTATAAACTTCTTCTATAACGGCTTCTGCAAGGATTGTTCATCAAAAATATTTCACATGGGTACCTACCTAGAAATACATCTTCATGATAGCCTTCATGAACTAACCTGTCTAATACAGCAATAACAACAGTGTTTTCGATACAACATATTTCATATGAAGGATAGTTTCTTGGTAGAATTACTAAGATGATATAGTCTAAGAACAAGAACAAGAAATATCTCCTAGAGTAGGTGTTAGTTCATATTTGCAAATAAGCATTTGTATCAATAATATTCATATGAAGTCGAGTATTTGCTGCACTATCAATAATAGAATATTTCAAAGACTTCTTTCACAATTTGTAATGTAGTAACTATCACCTTTGATATACACAAATTTGACGCCTAACAATTTAATCAAACCTAGAACCTTAATCCTTAACTACTATGGATGGTGCACTTGTTCTTCTGAATGCACTGAATCCAAGATTACAACTTGGACAGGATCTCTAGTGCTTTCCTTGCAAACACACTCATGTTTTTCTAGATGATATAACTTAGATAGCATATAAAAGTGTGTACCTTTGAAACCTTGTAGCATTGTCCAACTTGTCTTCCAATATGAAACTAGATACCATCTTGACAAGAAGATATTAGAAACTCAATCATAATATTCAATGATTAGAACAAGCTAGAAACTCTAAATTTTTTATTTTTACCAAAAAATCAATTTGACTAGATGTCAACCTTTGACTTTGACTTTTATCAGTCAACCTTTGACTTTTATCTTGAGCAAAGATTCAAACCTGACGTTTTTGTTGGTTGAGATTACCAAGAGGTGCGTCAGGCTAGGGTGCACTAGGATGTCAAGGAATTAGGTCAAATACTTCACCATAAGTGTTATAACAAAAGGGTTAGGGTTTGTTATAGCTACATAATCAGAAAACCTAGCTATAGTTGTAATTGGTGCCATAACGAGCTTAACAAATAACTTCCCAATCTATCTTCCAGTGGTTAGACTGTCTAAAGATAATGTGGGCCCATAACCTGTTAAAAATAAAGGTATGTGCTCATTTTGAAATAGACAATATAGAAATATTGTCACCCAACCATAGGCACAAAGGCCACCCCCAAGCAACTTAACCTTGACAGACTGAATAATTATGGTAGCAGTCCAATATCCAACCAAGGTTAGCGCACCTTCCTCCAAGGGTAGCACACCAAGAAAGAATAACCAGAAACTGAGTAGAAAGTCCAAACCAAAACCAAGATAAAGTCCAAACCATAATCAAGATGTCAGTTGCAGCAGCTACAGCTACACTACCTCTCCAAACTTGCACACCACTAGTCCTTATGCAGTTGTGAGNTTCTTGAAGGCTCCAACCTTCCGCCATAGGAACATAAATGTAGATGGACAACCAAGGATATTCAAGTATTCTTTTTGAAGAAGACTTCTTCTAGAGTCAAACTGAACACATGTTGTTTATCATAGCTGCTACTTCCAATGAAGAACATGGATGGATACTTCATAGTCTTTGCATATTCTTCTTCAATTGATCATATTGTTGGGGATTAGCTCTCTCCTAATCATTGCTTCATGCCAGAGTGAGAAATATTCATTCTCTTCTATTGGAATTATGTGATCAGCTCCCTCCATCTGAGAGATTCCATGCTTCTGACTGCTACATCTCTCTTTGCTTTCTACAAAGTGTCACAATTTTTTTATGGTTTCCTTTTGATTTATGACTTCCTTCAAGTCTGACTCCTCTAAGTCTCTTTAAGTTTGTTTCTATATATTCTGATTGTTTCCCATCTAGTAGTTGTGCCATCCTTATAAACTTCTTCTATAACGGCTTCTGCAAGGATTGTTCATCAAAAATATTTCACATGGGTACCTACCTAGAAATACATCTTCATGATAGCCTTCATGAACTAACCTGTCTAATACAGCAATAACAACAGTGTTTTCGATACAACATATTTCATATGAAGGATAGTTTCTTGGTAGAATTACTAAGATGATATAGTCTAAGAACAAGAACAAGAAATATCTCCTAGAGTAGGTGTTAGTTCATATTTGCAAATAAGCATTTGTATCAATAATATTCATATGAAGTCGAGTATTTGCTGCACTATCAATAATAGAATATTTCAAAGACTTCTTTCACAATTTGTAATGTAGTAACTATCACCTTTGATATACACAAATTTGACGCCTAACAATTTAATCAAACCTAGAACCTTAATCCTTAACTACTATGGATGGTGCACTTGTTCTTCTGAATGCACTGAATCCAAGATTACAACTTGGACAGGATCTCTAGTGCTTTCCTTGCAAACACACTCATGTTTTTCTAGATGATATAACTTAGATAGCATATAAAAGTGTGTACCTTTGAAACCTTGTAGCATTGTCCAACTTGTCTTCCAATATGAAACTAGATACCATCTTGACAAGAAGATATTAGAAACTCAATCATAATATTCAATGATTAGAACAAGCTAGAAACTCTAAATTTTTTATTTTTACCAAAAAATCAATTTGACTAGATGTCAACCTTTGACTTTGACTTTGATCAGTCAACCTTTGACTTTTATCTTGAGCAAAGATTCAAACCTGACGTTTTTGTTGGTTAAGATTACCAAGAGGTGCGTCAGGCTAGGGTGCACTAGGATGTCAAGGAATTAGGTGAAATACTTCACCATAAGTGTTATAACAAAAGGGTTAGGGTTTGTTATAGCTACATAATCAGAAAACCTAGCTATAGTTGTAATTGGTGCCATAACCAGCTTAACAAACAACTTCCCAATCTATCTTCCAGTGGTTAGACTGTCTAAAGATAGTGTGGGCCCATAACCTGTTAAAAATAAAGGTATGTGCTCATTTTGAAATAGACAATATAGAAATATTGTCACCCAACCATAGGCACAAAGACCACCCCCAAGCAACTTAACCTTGACAGACTGAATAATTATGGTAGCAGTCCAATATCCAACCAAGGTTAGCGCACCTTCCTCCAAGGGTAGCGCACCAAGAAATAATAACCAGAAACTGAGTAGAAAGTCCAAACCAAAACCAAGAGAAAGTCCAAACCATAATCAAGATGTCAGTTGCAGCAGCTACAACTACACTACCTCTCCAAACTTGCACACCACTAGTCCTTATGCAGTTGTGAGAGTGAGAGTGACATATGAGATCTAGTACCCTCTATTTATACTTCTCTATCTCACTTGACTGGGACGAATTCTCTTTCTAGAGGCTAATAACTCAATATTAAATATTCTCTTGAGTTGACTTGTCTCCTAGGGTTATTATCCAACGTTTTAGGGTTTCTCTTGCCTCTCGAAGTATTCTAGTCTTGTCAAAGGTTATACGTGGAGGTTAATACCTCTCATAGCTA
>JZKD02S0179373.1:0-12101 GCA_000966675.3 Picea glauca
AGTACATTTATGTGTCGTATTTGGGGTACTTATGGATGGTATCCGATAGCATCTCACTATGACAGTCCATAGGATGTCCATGTTGAGTGAGAAATGTTCCCACAACATAGTATGAAGCATCTGTCTCAATCTCAAAAGGTTGTTGCAGGTTGGGTAATGAGAGCATCGGGTCTTAGCACGAGCGACGCTTCAAATCATTGAACACTTTCTATTGTGACTAGCCCCACTTGAAATTTTCCTTGCGATGCCCTTGGTCACTTGGCTAAGGGCCCATGCAATGTAGGAGAATCCTAACACAAACCTATGATAGAAATTGGCAAGGCCTAAGAAGCTCTGAAGCAATGAGTGTGGTCGGGGCTAGCTAGTCATGAATGACCTGGATCTTTACTAGATCGACATGCATCCCATTCTCTTCAACAATGTAGCCTAGGTACTATACCCTATTCATGTCGAAGAATAATTTTTCCAAATTTTCATATAGCTTATGTTATCACAAAGTGTGCAGTATTTGTTAAATATGTTGCAAGTGTTTCTCCCAACTCTTGTTGAAGATGAGGATGTCATCCAAATACACCACCAAAAAATAATTGGTGAAAGGCCACAATATATCGTCCATCATCCTCATGAAAGTTGTTGGGGAATTCATCAAGCCAAAGGGAATGACCATCCATTCAAAAATACCTTCTTTGGACTTGAAGGCAGTCTTCCATACATCGGTCTAGTCTATTGGGACTTGGTGGTAGCCAAACTTCAGATCAATCATACTTAAGTATTTGTCCCCCTTGATTTGGTCAAGGAGATCATCAATTCAGGGAATTTGGTACTGGTTCCTAACTGTGATTTTATTTAGGGCCTAGTAATCAATGAAGAGTCACCAGGTCCTATCTTTATTCTACACAAACACGATTGGACTTCCACAAGGTGATGAGCTTGGTTGGATGTTCTCCTTTTCGAGAAGCTATTGGATATGGAACTTGATTTCCTCATTTTATGATAGAGACCGGTGATAGACTGGCCCATTGGGTAGCGGTGTGCCAGGGATTATATTGATTGAGTTCTTGACCTAACATTGTAAAGGTACCCTAGCGGGAGAGGAGAAGATGTCTTTATATTCTTCCATGACCTTATCCACTTGTTTCTATTGTGTGGAGATACCTATCATGGAGGCCATGAATGTGGTTGCAACCTTTCGATCGCTTCGAGCATGAATCATGAAGAAGACAAACTTCCCTATCTGAGAGATGACCTTCCTACATTACTTGGCAGAGATAAAGGAAATGGTAGTAGATGGGACTACCTTAGGTATCCTTCACAATTTCCTGTCCAAAGTGATAATAACACTATGAGGCCTAGACTCATATACAACATGACATTTCCATAAATAAGGTTGGCCCAAAAGAACAAAAAAAACTTCAAGGGGGGAGACATCACACAATAAATCATCTTTGAAGAGCTTGATTTCATAGGGCAGGCGACACTACTAGCTGACGTAGAGATCGCTCCCTTGGTGGAGCCAACCAATGGTGTACGGTTGTTGGTGTGGTGTGGTCAGGAGAGTCAACCATTTGATTACCTCTATTGAGATGAGGTTTTTATAGCTACCTCTATCAACGATTAAGTGTAGTGGAGTACCCTTAACCCACATCTATGAATGAAAGAGGCACTCACCTTCCTCTGGTTCATCAGGTTCACTAGGATAGACCTTGATGGTAGAAATGGTGGAATTGGGTTCTGTTTCAATTATCTATCTCCCTTTTTTTGGTTCTGACTCAAAGTCAGAGCCCATAACTGATTCATAGGCTTTCCCCTTGACCACCAATGACTAATTTTAGTGGCATTCAATAGTTTTATGTCAGGGGCTCTTGTGGAACTCACACCACTTCCCAGTGTCTTTATTTATCTTCCCATTGTCCTTCTTTGTTTATGGATTAGAATAGTTGTCATGAGGCTCTCCATCCTTTCTCTGTCCTTTGTTCTATGGTTTGGGGCTGCCTTTTCCCTACTTTTGTTGTGAGGGGGTTGTAGACCCATACTTCCACATCTTTTGTTTAAGCTTCTGCTTGATTTTGACATCATATCGATAGGCCATGCCCAAGGAGGAGATGTCCAGAAAATCCATTTATGTCTAGATGTATCTATGCATACTATCACAATACTTGAGCACCATATATCAATCAAATTATTTGATACCCATCTTGGTGCGCAAGGTATGGAAGACATTGGTGAAATCAAGCATTTTTTGGTCCCTTTCATGTTGCAGTGTGGTCTATATTGTATACAAGTCGTCATAACATCCAACAGGGTAGTATTGTTCCTTAATATAATCATTGAAAGAACCCCAAGTGGGTGCGACTACAAATAATGTAGATCCCTTTGTTTCCTTTTCCTCACAGAAAGTCTCCCACCAATATTTGACATGGGGTACAACGTTAAGGAGCGCAAATGTAATATTTTCTCTATCTGAAATGTTATGGACAGAAAACTACCCTTTTAGAAGATTTAACCATTTTTCTATGGCATTCCCATCTATTTGACCTTAAAATATAAGGATATCAAAATTGATATGTACCTTGAAGGGGGTGGTGCCTCCTCTCGAGGAATATGCGTCACCTGTTGTTAGTCGCCGAAGGATTTGCACAAAATTATCCATCATCTCGTTCCTTTGTAACATGAGGGCTTCCTCGAGAAAAATTTTAAAGGGATATCCTACCCCATAGTCTCTTTTTTCTTCCCCCATGGGTATTTGTTGGGTTTGGCGAGGCCTATCTTGCAAAGGATCAATTGGTTCGAGTCCCAACTGCTTATACCCTAACCTCGTTGGGGACATGCACAGAGAAACAAATGAAGATAAGACCGCTCTAATACCATTTATCTAGATTTATGAGAGATACGAAATGAAACACATATCTATAAAATTAACACAGATATATAGATAACAATAACAAAGATACAATGAAACTTTGTTTCTATTGAATAAAGAAATCTGTTGAAAGTGTAAAATGCAGAATGAAAAAATCTTACTTGAATGGTGGTAACTAATCTCTAAGAAGAGATATGGCAGTTATGCGCATTCATATGAGTGCATTACAATGAGGCCTCCGGGCCTTTTTATCATCAAGAAGAAATTAGAAAACCCTAGACATCCAAAAACCTAACCCTAGGAGATGAAGCACCAAAAGTCATGTGGGCCCCGATGGTGTAAGTTGATACATCAACTTCTTAGGGTCGTAACTTTTTCATATGATTTTCGTTTTAGGTGCACGATAGTCCATTGGAGATTTTTGTCCGAGGACTACACATTTTGTCATCAAACTCAACTCTATCTATAGTGTGACTATGGTGAGCCCAAAAAACACTTTTTAGGGCCTCAAAACGGTCCCGGAAGTTTAGGACCCAAAAAGCTAGAAAACAACTGCCAAGATGAAGACTGTATGTGAGCTAGTTGGAAGAGTTGGGTGGCCACCGATATCCACCTAGATTAAAAGAACCACTATGGGTGGATCACTTCTTGGAAATGGTTATCAAAAACCAAGAAGATATATCGGTCATACTAAATAATTCATTCTCGAGTATTGACACATCTTGCAATTGAAATATTTTCATCATCTCACCTTGTACCTGACCGGGGGGCATAATATCATTGATTGACAATTAGGCTTCAAGTTTCTAAGTCCTATCAATCGAGCAGTAACAAGTGAGTGTGATTTTGTTTTTGGCCATCCAAAAACCACCAAATTGGTTTATGGTTTTCCTTAAACCTCCATTTAGTAGAAGACTTATAATTTTTTTTAGACAACAATCTGTGTTCATCTTTAAACCTCCATTTGAGAGCACGTTCATTTAGAAGAAGACATAATATTCTAGCTAAATTATAAAATGTTTCGGGAATCATTAAGCCTTAGATACAAGTTCCATGGTTTGTGGTCTTCCTTAGATCACCACCACCATTTAGTAGAATACATCAGCTTCTACTAGCCATTTGGTTTGTGGTCATCCCAAAACCACCAGATTTGAGAGCACATTCAGCCATTTCCAGTTGTTCACTTATAGATTTTATCTCTCTTCTTGGACTCACATAAATCCCTTGATATTAAGGGGGGGGATGTTGGAAACCTAATCTATTGGGGTTATGGTATTTTATGGTATTCACTTGAAAAGGAATATGAAAATTAACAAGTGAATCTAAATGATCATCATGAGTCCAAGAGACCTCTTGGAATATGCATCCAAAGGTTATCTAAATATGTATTTATATGTGTATCATATTAATGAAAATAAATCCATGATTATCTCCATTTTTTCATTCTAACATCATGCATTGTTGCTCTCTCTTCTCATGAGAAAGCCAACTTTGTCATGTCTTTAGCCACAAAAAATGATCTTCATGGTCATGGGATTTTCCATTCTACCATTGAATCCTAGGATTTCATGCTTGACCCACAATGTAGCTATAATGGGAATTAGGATGCCTTGTCCTCTCTTTCCTAGACCTTGTCCATCATAAACCATTTTCCTTAACAATTTCGATCCAATGCCCCTAGTATGATTTTCAAATTCACCAAAATATTGTTGAGAAAATTCTAAGGAAGGTGAGCTTACCAAAGTGATCTCTAACAAAGGGGTCTCTACAAAAGTGGTCTTGGTCATGGTGTCATCTTAGGAAATGGAAATGGAAGGTGGTATTGCTTCTTGGTGCCCTTGGGTAGTTGCAACTAAGTTGTCATCTAAGTGAGCCTATATTCTTGCCAACTATCCAACTGAATGACCTTCTCTCATAAGTGTACAAGATTAACTTTATGCGTGTCCCAATCTACCATAACTGTAGTGATGCAGTATTGGCATTCTTCAAATTTATTCTTTAGAAATGGAAATAGTTTGGAAAATGTCTCAAGGTTCTTCCCCATCTTTTCCATCCTCTAGTTGAGCATATAGACATGCTCCTTCAAGTGTCGGTTCTCCTATTTAAGTTGAGCATTGGTGGCCCTCAATTCTTATGAACTCTCTCTATTTCCTTTACCCATACTAAGGTCAACAATGTTATCTTCAAAATTTGTATGGTTATGCCATAGTTAAGGATGAAACTGCATCGATACCTTATGATCCAAAAATGAGGGACTTATATCCCACTCACTTCACCAACACAAATACTGTGAGAGATTAAAGTCTTGGTATGTGTTCTCTTAGTCTTGTACAGAGAGCTATGTCTTTAAAAAGGCTACTAGGCCTCTGGTCCTCTACCCTGTAGAAGGATATTTGTCTTCTCCTAGTTGTAAGGCCTTATATTGTTTGTAACCTACACACCACAAACAATGGACAATGGAAATAACAATCAAGACAATAAAATCAAGGCTCTACAAACACTATGTCCCTGAGAACTCTGTACGTCTTACTATTTGTTGTTCTTGAGAATACACTTAAGGCTCAAAGAGTAATGTCAAGGCATCAGGAATTTAAGGAATGTTGTAAAAGGTGTTTTTCTTCCATTAATTATATAAGAATTAACCCTTAAATGAAATTAATAACTGAACAGGATAGAGGTAATGTTTCATCATCTAAGTTGAGTAATAAAATCAAGTGATGCAAGAGAAATTTACAAAGTTTTTAAACAAAATGAGGCATCAATGATAGATGAATATTATCTTGTTCACAGTAGAAGAAAATATAGAATGCACCCTTGAAAGGATATAAGATACAGTGATCCAAGTAGCTTGTAGGTCTTGTATTTACTAATAGAAAATACAAAGGAAAAACTGCTTGCTTATCAAATAACCGATCAAATGTGATTATAGTAGATGTTATACTAAATTGCAACCACGCACTTATCAAGGAGTGACATAAAGGAAACTAGAGATATGGAATACAAAGGGAGCACATAACTCAAACTGCACAAAATTTGGAATCCCTATCTGCACTTGTATTAATACTCACAAAAGGATGAGTTTTCTTAGTTACAATATGGAAAGAAGCAACCTATCTTAAGTCTTTAGACTATGTATTTATACAAAATGTTATCAACCCTAAGAATTTGTAATTCTCATAATTTGAAAACAGTAAATATTACAATATGTAAAATATGAAACATTTCACTTGCATCTCCCCTRTCTCTTCGCCACGCTGGYAGAGACATTTCTTCTTCTTSTTCTCCAKCTCAGAAACAACTGGTCTCTAATCATGATCTGGGTAGATGATATGCCCACRTCATCTCATTTGTTCCCARATGCACTGGCTTTYCTTTTCTCAACACATTGCACACATTTTCCCACGAACTGTACCACCAATCTAGAAGGCTATGTTGTGTCATTYRCCTCAAAAGTATATAACTTATTTTCTAAGTGAGGCAACCTATCTTCCATTCTCCTGTCTTYTAAAGATATAGATTGTAGYTRTAGACTARGATTGACTATCCATTTATTAATCTGGGTAATATCAATTTGTTTCAACTACAAGATTTCATCYCGAGCCTCTTCCATGTTTTTCTTGAAGTTAAGTTGATTTTTTGCTATGTCAAATTGCCCCAGGAATTCAAAGATATTATATTTTTTGAGGCCCAATGACTCTTTGTCGAGTGAATGAAATGCTTCTTCACAAAATTTCTTCACCTCCTTAGCTAATATTTTACTTTCAACTATGTTAGCTTCCCAAGTTTTTAGTATTATATCGCCTCGAGTTTGCTCAGAAAGAGACAATATAGAGACCATGGTTACTTCCTCTTTCGTTGGTGACACAACTGCCTCCTGGAAAGAAATTCGAGTTGTAATGGCCTCTCTCTCCTTTAGGCCAATGTTATTTAAAGATTGGTATACCACCTGATAATGGTTTTGGACAGCTTCTATCTTAATAAAAAGGAGTTGCTTTATTGCTTCCAGTTTCTCATGCACCTCCAATGCTTGGGCTTGGAAAACCACCAGATCTACAGCTGTGTTCTCATTCAAGTTTATGTTGACCTGTAGTTTTTTTACCAACTCCTCCTTCTAAATTTCCCATTCTCTACTTGCCTGTGCATTCTTATGCATTTCATTGAGATTGAATTTGAGTTGTTGAATTTCCTATCTGTAGTAGGCTCTAATATTCTCTAAACCCCTATTCATCTCATCTCTTACACTTTGTTCCATTGTCTTTAGTTGACATTGCAACTGACTTACCAGCAGGTCCTTCTACTTCAATTGTTCCTTCATATTCCCAACTGAACACCGACTTGTTGTGGAAAAATATCCCAATGAGCCTTCCACTTCCATAGTGAAGTCTACCTCTTCTAAGGCCTGTACATCCAATAACACCATGTGTTTATTAATAGTTGCACCTTCCTTTTGGTGCGTTTCTCTTTTTACCACAACTCTCCTCTTCTTGTTGAAGAAGAAGTCGAAAGGAGGCATCTCTTCGACTGAAATAGGAGTAAGGTATTCTATGAACACTACTTCAGCGCTTGGGTTCCCCTGACTGATCTATAAAGGGGTCAAAGACATAATAGGGTCACCTATTTGGGTGGTCTATGGTTTCCCTGTTGTATCAGTAGCCGTCTTTTCTGGTGTAGACAGTGATGCATCCTCTCCCTTTTTTATCAAAACTTCATTCTAAGCCTTCTTTTGATCATCAGGTTGATTTGATGCTGAAGTATTTTCCCTCTGTGTCAAAACCTTCATTTTCACCAAATCTTCCTGAATGTTTATCCCACTGGAACTTCCTGCTTCTAAATTCTGGTTTCTAGCTTTATGTGTGGCTGGAGATGTCGGAACTTCTCCCTGTAAGACTTTGGGTAGGTTGTTTCTTCGGTGCCTCTAAAAATTATGTAGCTCAACTAATTTGTTTGGATTCAGAATCTAGACTCGGCTCAACACCTCTTGATAAGATCTTGCCCATCGGAATATCTCATCCTGTGGGGAATTTTCATGCTCATATCTTTTCATATTCTATAGATCCATGTGATTTCCTATGACCTTATGTGGATCATGTTTCTTGAATTCAATGTTTACAAGCTTAATGTCCTTTAGGTCGTGGCCTCTACCTTTTAGTGGTTGAAATCTAACAGTGAAAAAGTACCAACCTACAAAGGAAAGGTGGGCCACACCTTTTTTTGTGCTTCCTTGAGCTCTTTACTGATTCCTCCTAACATAGTTTGATGTGCTACCTCTCGGCACACCAATCAATCTGGTAGGAACATTGGTAAGGCATGTGGAGGAACAGAACATCCAAAGACCCTGATATAAGAGAAGTGTTCTTCAATGTACCAATCAACTATTTTTCCTAGGTTAGCCACTATCTGGTCTGAAATCCTGGGGGGTGGGCAACCGTATATAACGATATGCATCGACAGCACCACATAGTTGCATATTTCATAGAATAAATCCTTCTCTTTCTCCTCCCATAAGTTGGAGTGATATAAATGTATCGGTTCGACGCTGGTCGGAGTCCAGCTCCAGCCCATCAAAGGAAATGGTGTCATATAACAAATGACATCCATGAGGAATGCTGACATGTAAAATGGGGCAGGTCTTCCTTTGGATTTCAATGACTGATATTCAGTGATTTACTTGCCAAAACTATCTGATAATATCTTGGCCCAATTGAAAGAAAAACCCTCTGCAACTTCATGCATGATCGGTACTCATGATAACAGAAAGTGAGCATAGTTTTCTTTCCCGAAAAGTCTACATAGCATCATGGCCACATACATCATATGGACATCTAAGGATGCAGTGGTGTATATGCCATGGGTGTCTACTCTGAATTTCTCATAGCGTTCCCACCAATCCTTGATCAATTCAGTGTAATTATTTACACCTTGTGGGCACTCTTCTTCACTGAAATACTTTAAGAAAGCGGCATTATAACTATGTTTGAATGTTGGGGACAACTTGTACATCACCTTGATATGGTCTGGTCAAAAATATCCAACAACAACTTTCTGTGAATTGTGGATGGACCTGGTTGAGACGTCGACATTCTCTAAGACGGAGCCTATCATGTAGTTATATGGCATGAGTCTCGGTCGTGTGGCTATCTTATGCAGCTCTGATTGGGCTATGTATTTGAGCTTCGTCTCCTGAGTTTCAGTCCCCTCATAATATGACTCTTCTGGAAATTTGCGCAGCTCATATTGTAGGATATCACAGACCTGCATCCAAGTTCTTATGGTCTCCACAGCTCTCGGCGATATGTCTGAAAGGATATCTGTGTTCTGGATCGAGCTCTCACCAGCCGCTTTAACCATTTTCTATGAAGCCATGATAGTAATAAACTTAGAACTTTTTTACCTGTCACAGAAAATGCGCAAAACTTATTATCTTTCTAAGCTTGCTTTGTGAAAAGCACGAATGGAATTCAGAATGCAATATCTTTTTCACCTTAAGTGCATCAATTTGTGTATACCTTCACTAACAATGTGTTTACTTCCCTTAATGAAAATATTTTGGGCGGTGATCCGAGATCTTGTTTGAAATCATTTTCCCTAGATCAACTATTAATGTCATTAATGTTTGGTAGTTCATGATCGGGATATGCATAGATGAAATTTAAATTTACCCAAACTATGATTCAACGAAAAATTAACATGAGCTAATAGTGTTTAATCTGTTAATTAATCATATTTAACCTTAACTCTTTTCGGGTCATCGGACCTCAGGGTATCAGATAACAGCTCGATATATGATTTCCAAAGCTCAAAACCAAGAAGTGATTGATTATTCGCTAATTGTATTTAATCTTTAATTAACTCCATTTAATGCACATTTCATGAGTTCGGGTTTCATGAATTTAGGATGCGATGGTTGGTGGATATTCGAACTCTGAGTGTGTGAAGATATTAATTAACTTTAATTGAGATTAGTTTATTTATCTAAGGTTTAATATTTCAGAACTTCCCATTTCGTAGATTTGCAAGTTAGATCTTTTGTTGTTTTCCCAAAGGGTCACTTCCCATAGTAACGTGTTAAAGCTTAGGAATTTATATATGTATATGGTGACTAGGATCGAATGATTTTCACATATCAGGACTTTGAAGGTGGGGCATGTTGAAATGCCTGAAGTACAAAACTATGAAACTCGAAATTCCGAAGTATTCTTTAGTGATTTGACTCTTTAACAAGTAGGCAGCTCCTAAGAGATTAGGATCGTTTGATTAGATGGAAGACATGATTGATGGTGAGAATCAAGTGTGCATTGATTTATTTTAAATGGGAAATAAATCTATTTAAAGTATAAAGTTTAGAAATATATATGTGTTCCAACACTATCCAATATGTCAATCAGGTCTCTAAGTTGTATCTTCTATGCTTTATTATTTTCAGAGTGAAGCTTCTCTACAACCACCTCTCTTCTCATTATTATACTGAAGGCATATTAGATTGGTTTTTTTTTTTGGATCCAAGGCTTCGGTGTTTGGTTTCCTTTGTGATGGGGAATTTTATCACCAATAAGTGCTCTAAGCATGAATGGTTATGGAAAGTCTAATGCTCTTCCAACCACAATGACTTCAAAGTATCCCATATTGCATTTGTATTTATACAAGGTCATTTGTTATCTAGAATGAATGGTTTTAATTCCAATCAATCATTGTTGTGGATACAATTCACTGTGTTGATTTTTATGTCTAGAGTGGGGCAAGTAATATCTAATTCCTGTGATTGCAAATGGTAAAAAACATTACTTATTTCCAATTACATACAAAATTTTCATACAAGCTCTAATATTTTGAGTTGCAAAAGTTAACCTCAGAAAGAATCCAACTACAATATTTCTTCCTACCAAGGTAGCAGAAGTATCTACTTAACTCCTTGTTGTAGCTAATATGGGTGAGGATGAAGCATCTGCAAATTTCTAATGTTATTTGTTTAGAATCTTATTGTTTATTAGATTATGAATGGAAATTACACTTCAAATAAGGGAGGACATATAGATAACCAACATCATGTCATTTTTTTTTCACTACAAAATCCTTCACTAACTCATTAACACTCAATTTGGGAAACCGATTGAGTACATCCTAAATATGGTATACAATTTCATGGTTAAATGGAAGCCTTCCATCAACAACAAGATCCAAGTATCCTCCCTCAATCAAGCCTCGATACCCTTTAGAGCTATCAATTTACCACTCACTTTTGTCTCAAGAGTACTAAAAGTTGTGTCCTTGGAATCCCTAAGTAAGTGCTCCACACCTATACATCAACTTTGTGAGAACAAATTTCAAACGACACATGCACAAATACCTTCTAATTACTCTAAGTTGAAATCTCTTTAACTTCCTTGATAACATAATATGTTATGAGTTTTCTTCATTGTTCGGAAAATCCACAGTATTATCATTTGTTTATCAATGTTTCAGACCCATATCAGGATCCATCTTCATGACAAAGCCAAAGAGGAATATGAGAGGAGCATCAATAAATACCAGAGAATGAAAGGAAAAAGAAAACGAAAACCCGATACGTCGGCTCTTAGGAGGAAAAAGAGAAAAAACTAAACAAAAACCCTAATATTAGTTAATAGTACTAACCCTAATATGAATAATAATTTTAATACTAATATTAATTAATAGTTCTAATACTAATATTAATTAATAGTACTAATGTATAAACCCTTATATATTAGCCTTGAGGGTTAGCTCAATTGGTCTAGAGATAGAAGTGAGGTTTCATGCTTGTTGTTGGTCATGGGTTCGACTCTCTTGATTCCCCCATGGTGAGGCCTCGTAATCAGGGTCGACAATTTACCCCATTTTCTATCCACGAAATGTTGGGAATTACTAGTGTATAAACCCAAAACTTAATACTAATATTAATATTAGGGTTTATACCTCATTACTATTAATTAATATTAGTATTAGAACTATTAATTAATATTAGTACTATTCCTACTATTACTTTGACTAATATTAGAGTTTATACATTAGTACTTGATCTGAAAATAGAATTCTAACTTGTTATGCTATGCAAGCACCCTCAACTTTATTAAAATAAACTTTACAGGACCTTGCTTCATGTGTTAAAATATGCAAGATAAAATTATGTGCCAAGTTTATGTATCTTCTTGTAAATGTTTAGGTGTGAGGAAATGTTCTTTTAAATGGTTAAATATGTACTTGAAATAAATACACAACAACACAA
>JZKD02S0179373.1:33647-53784 GCA_000966675.3 Picea glauca
AATAGGTATAAGGTTGGGTGTTACAATTGTTATAAGCAAACTCTTCTAAGTGTAGGTAGTCTTCCCATTTTTATGGTTTTTCCATCACATACATCCTCAAAATATCCTCAATCACTTAATTCACCCTTTATGTTTTCCCATTAGATTATGGATGATAAGTTTTGCTAAAATTCAAACTTGTTCCAAATCCTTTAAATATTCCTTTCCAGAAATTTGATGTAAACTTGGGTCTTTGTTAGAAACAATTGTCTTGGGTATACCATGCAATCGAGCAATTTCCCTCATATAAATATCAACAATGTTACTGGAATGAAATGGGTAGCTTTGGTACGCTTGTCCACCACTACCATGATAGAATCATGTTGCTTGCTTGTTCTGGTCAGTTTGGTGATGAAGTCCATTGTTACCACTTCCCATTTCCACTCAGGGATGGGTAAAGGATACAGCAACCCAGTTGGGTGTCTATTCCCATCCTTAACCTTTTGATACTCCAAACATTTGGCAATGTACTCAACAACTTCTTTCTTCATGTCTAGCCAATAATATTGGCTCTTGATAGCTACAATAGTTTTATGATACCCTGGGTGTCTAGCATAAGGTACGTTATGCATTTATCTCAATATCAGATTTTTCATTTCTTGGAAATTTGGTACATGAGAATTTCATCATTTCCTAGTTTGTAGTCCTCAATTTTCTACTGCAAAATACCTTGTTGTAATTTTTCCATTAATTCCATGTATTGCAAATCTGATTTTGCATCCTCTAAGATTATGTCTTTCAAATCAAATTGGTACATGATAATGGATGTAGCATGCAACTCATGCACTCTTCTACTGAGTGCATCAACCACCTTTTTCTCTTTCCCTTTGATATGATTTATATCAAAGTCACATTCATTGAGAAATTCCAACCACCTGCTCTCCCTTTCATTTAGATTT
Organism: Picea glauca; assembly: GCA_000966675.3. Lineage (NCBI taxonomy): Eukaryota > Viridiplantae > Streptophyta > Pinopsida > Pinales > Pinaceae > Picea > Picea glauca. The sequence continues at coordinate 34,586 of JZKD02S0179373.1, forward strand.
GGTTGTTCAAATAAATATTTCAGACCATTATGGTATGTCCTCAGCTCGAAACTCTTTCCCATGAGGTAGTTACTCAACTTATTCAAGGCATGCACTATGGCTGCCAACTCCAAATCATGAGTGACATAATTTATTTCATGCTCCTTCAACTTCCTTGATTAATAACATACAACATACCCATTTTGACTGAGGACTCCACCAAGTCCTTCTTTACATGCATATGTGCATACAATGAAGTCTTCATTTAGATCATAAATCCTTAGTATTGGAGCACTGGTTAATAATTTCTTCAAGTGTTGGAAACTCTTTTCACACTCCAATGTCCACTAAAACTTCACTCCCTTCTTTTGCAAGTGATCGGCCATGAAATCTTTGAGAATCCTGCAATAAATATTTTGTAGTAGCCTGCAAGGCCCATGAAGGATCTAACTTTTGTCACATTCTTAGGTGTTGACCATCCTCTAATGGCCTCAATCTTTTCAGGATCCACTGTTATCCCTTCCTCTAATATGATATGCCCCAAATAATGAATTTGGTTCTGATAAAATGAGCACTTGCTCAATTTGGCATACAAATGATATTCCCTTAATACTTGTAATATCATCTTCAAGTGTTGCTTGTGCTCTTCTTCCGACTTGGAAATATATAATAATGCCATGCAAAAAGACAATGGCAAACGTATCTAAGTATTCTCTAAAAATACCATTCATTAAGCACATAAAGACAGTTGGTGCATTTGATAACCCAAATGGCACCATTATGAACTCATAATGACCATACCTTATTCTGAAAGCAGTCTTTTTGATGTCTTCATCTTTAATTCTTACCTGATGATAACTTGACTTGAGATCAATCTTGGAGAATATTTTTTCCTTCTTCAACTGATCAAAGAGGCCATCGATCCTTGGCAAAGGATACTTATTATTTACAGTTACTTTGTTCAATTGCCAAAATTCAATAAAAAGTTTCAATGTTCCATCCTTCTTATTCACAAATAATATTGGAGCACCCCATGGTGACACACTTAGGCGTATATACCCCTTTTTCAGAAGATCTTCAAGTTGCATTTGTAACTCCTTTAATTCTAGTGTACTCATCCTGTAAGGGGTCTTGGATACTAGAGCTGCTCCAGGCATCATATTTATATGGAAGTCAATATCTCTTTTAGGGGGTAATATTGGTATTTCTTTAAATACATCCTCAAACTCCTTTAGGAATGCATAATCTTCAATATTTGACACCTTATCCTTAGGTGTTTCTTCCATATGAGTTGCAAATATTTTACATCATTTTCTATAACATTTATTTAGCTCCAATGCTGAAATTTCTCTGATAGTTATGGCCCTGGGAATTCCCTGTACCATTCTTAGGATCCCTTCCTCATCCAAGCAAGTAAATTAGTTATTATATAATTCTAGTATAGCATGGTGTTGGTCCAACCAATCCATACCAATTAGATAGTCATAGGAACCTAAAGGAAATATGTTCAAATATGCCATGGTGCTCAATTCATTCATGTCCTTTGGACATGACTTAACCATCTCATTAACTTTTCTTTTGGCTCTGGTAGCCAGTTGCACCAACCAAGATTTTCCATGCTTGCTTCTTGGAAAATTAAATCTTTCCACCATCTTAGGATCTATATAATTATGACTATCTCCTAAATCAATTAAAATTTTCATTGGTTTGGTTGTTGGTCATACCTTCCATTTCAATCATATGTGATTGAAACTCAGCTTGCTTGTTTTCCAGGGCTGCACAAATCCTGGGTACATTCCTTCCCATGTCCTCCATTGTTTCAACTTGTTGTACATTGTGAAAAACTCTCACTTTTTCACTTATGTGAAGACAATATCTATACTTATGATCTCCCTTACAACCCCAACATTGAATAGGTGGTTGCCTTGGCCTTTTCCCCCTTTTATCAATCCTTCTAGGCTCTCTAGAAATTGGTTGTCCCTCAGGACTATTTTGAAGAATGGTGACTTTGTCCTCTTCTTTCTCTGTTCCATCTCGTATTTCTTCATGTCTTCCCAATCTTTTTGGAAAGTTGGCTTTCCTTTATGTAGATCATATAGGCATTTAGCTCGCCTTATGGTCTCCTCCAAAGTTTTGGGATTATCATATTATATCTTGTCACTAATGAATGATGGAAGCCCACTCAAATACATATGGATCTTAATTGTCTCATCCTTGATGAAGGAAACATACTTTAGCAATACTAAAAGCCTTATTTCATATTCATCTATGGTCATACTCCCAAGCTTGAGTTCAAATAACTCCTTCATTTTCTTGTCATAATATCTCTTAGTCAAGTATTTCTTTTGAAAATACTTCTTGAATTCCTTCCAAGTAACATTTTTCTCTTTAATGTGTTGCACCTGCACAAGTTGGTTCCATCACATGTATTCCTTTCCCTTGAGTTGATAGATAGCAATTCTTCCTTCTACATGTGAAGAATAATTATGTAATTGAAAATAATTTCTCATGCCTATCAGTCATGTCTCTGCATCTTCATCCTTCTTGTGCTCACCATCAAATGTAGGAGGTTTGATTTTGTTCCTTTATCCTTGTAGCTCATCCATCCCAAACCTCTTCTTATGTTTCCTGACAAGGGATGGACTTGAGCTACTATGTGGTATTCTAGTGGAATGCCTTGGGGAGTGATGGTGATTCCTACTAGCACTTCTTGTTCTTCCTCTCTCATCATGAGACCTGTGACTTCCTGATTTGATTGAGTCATTCTCCTTATCCATTTTCTTTTCTATTATGTCCAATATTTTCATTAACTTTGTATTGAAGTCCTCCTGTTGCTCCTTGTATTTCATAAGCCTTTCATTATCATCTTTATAACTTTGGACATCCTTTTGCAAATTTTTAACAGTCTCTACCAAGTTCATGTTTTCTTCCTTTCCTTCTCCATGTCCATTTGAGTTTGTACCTTCATTACCCATATGGACATCCATCCCTATGATCTCATCTTCCTAGATGTAAGCCCCCTATATAACTTCCATGATTCGGCACTATGTGTTGATCTTGATCTAGTTTTCATTAACTCTGCAAAATGTGTAGCCAACAAAACTTTGTTAGGATGATTGCTTTAACAAATTAAGGAAATTATTCTCAATTATGGTTCCATAATACATAAGAATTATTTCTTCTCATTTTCCTGAAAATCGTCTACCCAGGTCAATCTTATGAGTGAGTAGTTATATTCTACTTTTCAAGATATTTCCAATGCCTGCTTCCATGCTCAATTCTGAGTTTTGAGCATAACGTTATGAATATTTGAAAATTGTGCTTCCTAGGAGGTAATCCATGTAAAGTTCTTCTTCTTATTCAGAGTTGAATTAGCTCTTGGACTCATGTTGGATCCTCTTTTAGGTTTATAGGCTTATGTAATTTACCTTATTTGTGGATCCGTACAATTCAGAAATCTGTGGGCTCCTTCTCTAATCCCTTTTTTTTTTCAAAATCAGAAAAATTGGGCACTAGCCCCCTTTACTTCGGCCAAAATCTAATATGACCAAGGGCTATGACTAAGCGCTTAGTTGAAAGGTTTTTATACGAATCTTTGGGACTTCAAGGCTCTGAAACTTCAAGATTCATAGGTTTTATCTTCATCACACTTCATTTTCCCCAAATGTCGAATTGGAAAAATTTCAAACAAGTGCTTCTTCGGAGATTAGGGGCTCTGGTGCTTCGAAACTTCGAGCTTCGGATGTTCCTCCTACACCATACAAAATTCCCTCTGAATTTTGAAGTGATGAACTCTCTGAATAATGCTTCTCTAGAGTTTTGGAATTCTGGTGCTTTAGAGCTTCTGGCTTCAGAATTTTTGACCACACAAGACACAAAGTTCCCCAAACACCAAACTAGCGAACTACTCCGACGCTCCCAGGATCCAGAGCTTCGTATTTGGAAGATCTTACAAAAATTCATCTTAACTCTCTTGAACATCGAACTGGAAAACTCTGGTGCTTTGGAGCTTCTGGCTTCGGAATTTTTGAACACACAACATGCAAAGTTACCTGAACGCCAAACTAGTGAAATACTCTGGTGCTCCTAGGCTCTAGAGCTTTAGCTTCGAAAGATATTACAACAATTCACCTTAACTCTCCCAAACGTCCAACTAGAAAACTCTTGGAGAGGCTCTTCGGAGCATCGTTACTCCGGTGCTCCGGAGATTTGGACTTTGGAGGTTCTTACAACATCACACATTGATTTCCCCGAACACCAAATTTCTAAATCTTCTGGTCTCATTAGAAAATCCGCACTTGAGGTGATACGTGGCAGAAATATGGAGATGACACATGGCCCAACTGACAGGTGACACATGTCAATTTCCAATTGGCACAAAATTTTTGTGAAAATAATGAATTAGGATGACACATGGCATGCATAAAGTGGGTCCATGTCACCCTAGGTGACGTCAGCAGGCCACATCACTATGATTCTCCATGACTTCGAGATTTTGTGCTTTGAAGGATTTCACACTAGAACACTTCAAAACACTCGAACATCGAACTAGTGAACTCCTAAACTGTCGCTCTCTGGAGATTTACTACTTTGGCGCTTTGGAGCTTCAGGATTCAATGAACTTCTCAGCATAACACAACAAATATCCTAAAACCTAAACTTCTAAACTACCAAACCATCTCTTTCTAGAACTTCACTACTTCAGTGCTCTGGATCTTCGGGCTTCGACATATTCCACATCAACACCCTTTAAAACTCTTGCATGCCAAATTTTTGAACATATGTTATCTGGAGCTTTGAGGCTCTGAATCTTTGAATCTTCGGGCTTCGAATGTTTCTTCTACAACACACTTCAAATATCTCGAACATCAAGTTTTCGAACTCACTAATATGTGGACACATGTCCCCAAACAAAAATGGTCTGGATTGGCTATAGACTTCGAGACTTTGAGGAAATATCCACTCTGCGCAACCACAACCAAATTCTCTCGGACTGTTGAATCGTTGAACCATTCAGGGATCCAACGACCTGCCTTCTCCCAATGATCTATGGTGTAGATTCACTATGGGACTTCGGAGCTTCAGGAAGTTTTCCTCCTTTTCAAAAAGGACTTAAAAATTGTCGTAGCAACGAAGTTCGAAGGACTTGAGGGGTTAACCATCACACTACTTTTCCAGATATGATGGTTGTGAAGGATTTGGTCCCCTCCCGAGTAAATCTCACCCGTTCACCTTCTCATAAGGAGATTCCTCTTCTTTTGGGGACTTAAGAAATATCCTGTGCACTCCTTGCACATCAAATTCATCCCATCCCAGGTCAGAATTTGTATGAACATGTATTAAATTATGAAATTTTTACCACTTGGTCGATTTATTCAAAGTTTCCAAGAATTTTAACAACATAAATTGGGTATTTTTCCCAACGCCACACAAGTGACTCAATCAAATTTCTCGGCCCATCCAAGCTCAATATTAGAAACTTAAAATAACCTATGCTAACCAACAAGCCACAAATAAAACTTGTTAAAAAAACTAAACAATCTCTAGTTAATGCTTGCCATGAAATTTGGATTCAGTTATAAAACCAAACAAATCGAATTTAATGCATGCCATGAATTTTGGAATTTAGTTAAGAGGGGTGCCTTATTTAATGAGAATGCATCCCAAGGATTATATGCACATTTCTATGTGGGTTTTTCCTCATAAAGCATGTTGATGGTGCATAGCATATGAGGATACACTGTAAAGCATGTCGAGGGGTACCTTGAAGAAATTTTGAGTGTTTTATATCAATATTGCACGATTTTTTTCTAGGAACTCAACGGTGCACTCTATTTCCGCATTTGAACAATGGATTTTTGGAGCATATTTAAAATTTGTTTTTTGTAAGCCTATATTGTAATGTAATTTGGAATTTTGAAATGATGAAGAATAATCATGTTATTTAAAGTCACTTTAAAGATGCAGTGATGTATGCCAGTGTTGACACTTTTCTTGGCATGGGTTGTATAACCCTAGTTTCGAGTTATCTGTTACCAACAAGACCCACTAGACATCGGTCCTTTCGGAATCACCTGCTTGCACAGATGAAGTCTCACCTGAGGTATCTAGTGGGACTGTGAGAACCAGGATTTTGTAGTAGTAAGGGAAAGAGAATCAAATGTTCACTTCATTCTTCCTTATTACATCTATGCACATGATTCGGTTCTATTCAGTATTACTTACTTATGATTCAAATTCCTATACTCATCATATTTCCAATTACTACATAGATTCGTTACGACCATAGTCATGAACACTACACCATAATTGCTCAATATTAAAATTATCTTCTACAAGGCATACAAGTAGAATTCATAAGCACACATAGAAAGTCAGACAATATAAGATTCAGTATCATCTTTGTAACCTTCCTTTATTCATTGTTCTTACCAACAGATTGTTGCATTCATGACTCTGGAACTCCACATCACACAGAACATATCATCACAAAATAGAGAGTGAACCCCTAATCTCCCAACCTATTACATATTTATACAGAAATATAGGGCCAAAACCCTAGTCTGTTCATCCCAAAAATACCCCATTACAATGCATGGTCAGCTCAGTTAACTGGCTATTCGACTGATTTCTTCTTCTTTTCAATTTGCATGTTTCTTTTTTGATGTTCTTTTATCTCTGGAATGTTGATTTTTCATTCTTCTGTCATGCTTTATTTTCTCTCTCTAGCTTTATCCATTGTCGGCTTTATTCTTTTGTCTATGCAATTTCTTCCTCCTGTGCACTTTCCTCCATTTGTGCATTATTCTCCTATATGCACCTTAGTTGCATGCTCACTTTCCTCCTTCTACGCAATTTCCCTATACTTAGGATTTTCTCCCAAAAATATATCCAAACCGCCTCTCCAACAAGCCCCCAACACTCACTTGTAGCTCATCCTGAGCCACTCGAGTATGTTTCCTACTCTTCCATGTTGAAATGAAGTTTTGAGAGGCATCCTTTGCTACCTCTACCTCTTTAATGACTGCGGTCTCTATTGTTGTTATTTCTTATTCCCCCTATGCATTCAAGTCTATAAGTTTTTCCTCTGCCTCAACCGTTGCTTGCTTAACCTTACCTTGCATAGTGTCAAACACTCCAATTAATCTCATTGCTTCTTTTTGCAGTGGTCCCAGTGTTTTTTGAAGGATATTTTGTTGATCCCTCATTCTCTCCATTTCCACATATGCCTATTGTTGAACCAAAATGGCTGACATACACTCCACTGGTGGCAATGTAGTCACCTTTTCTGCTACCTGGTTCGTATTTTCTTGTGCTTCTCTTAGATTGGCCTATACGACATTCATATCATGTTTGTTTATCAATTATTTCCACACCTACACACTCTCCTCACAGAGTTTTATGCATTCTCCTTCTACTTTCTTAATGTTGTAAATTGTTGTCATTGTCATCCTCACCCTGCCTTCACAGACCTCTAGTGGCGTTCCTAGCATGCTTCTCAACTATAAGACCTATATATGCTCCCTAAAGCCCTTAATGACTTCACCAATATTCAACTGTCGCTCCTCCATAGTAGCTTCTACTACTAGGGGAACTTTTGGTACTTCCTTGTACAATTTGTGGACATTTTCTTATGTCTTTTGTGCCATGCCTTCAGCTTCATCCTTCTTCTGTAATGCTTTCTTGGCCCTCTCCTCAACCTAATATTTGTTCTTGAGAACTTATTCTACTCAACCTTCAACTTCTCTATTGTGTTAAAGCGTCGTGTCATATTTTTCATGTACTTGGGCTCTTTCATCCCTTTTCCTTTCTAATTCTTTATGTGCTTCCTCTCCTCTGTTCATGATTTCTTGCACTAGTCTTGCTTGCAAGTCCTGTAGTAGTTGCATGGGCAAATTTTATATGACTATGTTAAGGTGGCCCAACACATTTATATGCTCCTGTAATTCAACCACTGGCAACTCCAATGCCTCAGCCTCAATCTGTAAGGTTATATTCCCTATTGTTAGTTGTGTAAGAGATGACTACGTGCTTTCTACTTATCTCCTTGGCCCTCTGGATGGTCCTTCCTCGAACCTGTGTTATTTTGTAATGCTTTTTGTTTCTAGCATTCGTTGAAGTACTCCCAACTAATACTACACTTTCTTTTGTTTATCTTCTTTCTTCTTTGTTGATTCCTCCCATATTTCTTCTATGGTAGCGTGTATCTAGTTACCAATTATGTCCATATCATCAGTAGTTTATATATAAAATGGGGTATGCCTCTGTGCCTTGGATTTCTTGTGTTCCCCTCCTGCTTGTTTTTCCCCCTTATCCTTCCTTTTTATTCCTATTTCGAGGATTGTTGATGTGCCAGGAAGATTGCCTGCACCATTCATTTGATCCTTGCCTTTATCCTCACCATGTTCCTCATCACTTTTTTCTTGGTCTTCTTCTTCTTTTGAAGGCCCTATATTTTATGTTGGGCTCTTCCAATCTTCCTCCCAATCATTGATTATCAAGTTCACGTCTTCTGTTTTCAACCTATAACTGGTTGGAAACCATTGGCATGTAGGATCCTTCTTGAATTGCAAATTCATATGGTGCATACCGGCTCTAAATCTTGTAATTCCTTGTATATTTATATTGTTTCTTCTGATATACATAGTGTGTGCGCAACTACAGATGTAACACACTCCAAATAGATATACAATGTGGCGTTATTTTCATTTTTCCTTCTCTTGATTGTTCTGTTCCATAAATTGGCATACCTCGCAGCCAAAACGTTTCTATGTGAAGTGCACCTCTTCCAGCTCTACTAGCTCTGACTGCCTCTTCTCCACTGCGCCAGAATTTGTAAGCTATTTTAGCGCAGCAATCGTAGGCTCGATACTATGAATTCCATAGGCATAAAAACTTATTTTCCATACACTATTCTGAATGGGGTTTGTCCTGTCAACTTCTTACTTGTTGTCCCATATGCCCATAACATTTTTGGAATCCTCAAGTCCTAATTGTTTTTGTTCACATTACATGTTTTCCCCCCCAACACTATCTTATTGACCAAATTTCTCAGTGCACATTGACTTGTATCCATCTTCCTATGTATCTCTACTTTGATCACCTTTTTATTACACACAAGGTTCATTCTGTATGGTCTCTGCTTCATTGGCTTAGCATATAGCTTCAAGGGGATCTTCATCTCTCCTAACTCCCCAGCAACCCCTTTCATCTCTGAAAATGTGGTCGAAAATAGGTCTTGATATTCGCATAGTAAATCAACTATCTTCTCAATAGTTTCTTCATTCCAATAGTCTCATATGTTCGCAAACTTGGGCTTATCTTTGGTACCAATATTTACTTTGAGCATTCTCAATGGTTTTGCATACACAACATATTCAAGTTATGGAACTTATACTATGTGTTCTCCTTCAGTTTCTTTTATTTTCACATTTCTTGGATCTTATTTCTCCTCTTGGTCTTCTTCAGGAACATTATAAAATTGAAAAACTTCTTCAATTTTAGCAGAATATCTATGCATGCTACATACATGTACTACTTCTATTAAGTCTTATGATGTAAAAATATTTTTCTTGATGACCTACAAAGATGAGTCAATCAAAGGAGAATCATCTTCAAAACTAAAAGTTACCTTAAAATTATGATTCATTCTTCCCAATCTACATTTTCCCTATGCACTTCCATTTCCAAGTACCAATTCTTCGTGATTGTGTCCAAGGTGTGTACAAACAAGTGCATCCATTCTTTCCTAGGTACTTTACTCCATGTCGCAATGCATTGTGTAACATGCTCCATCAGAGAGCTCAATCATGTATACTTATGCATAGTATTTTCATTCTATGTCATGAACCTGACTTGTAATAGATTTATGCACTATTGCCACTCTCTTATTCCATCCTTATGTGCATCCCACCATCTTGTCGGGGTCACTTTTAGTGCGACATATAAATCTAGTAATCTATGTTGATATGATATTTTCAATTCAAATTATCTTACAAAATAAGTTACATCAATTATTCTGTCATACCTCAGAGGATCACATACCTCAGTTCCATTCCGTCGCAACGCGCAAGTAATATAAGAACATTTTTTTGTAGAAACTTCATGCAATCTCTGCTTCCAATTCTCCAAAGATTCTTCTGAATATAATGCGCATGAACTAATACTTCTCCAACTAAGAACACCATTAGTTGTAGGATTCGCATAATCATCCATCCATGCAGTCATATTATACAGGTTATCGAGCTCTTTTCCCTTCACTGGTTCTAGATATCTTCTTCCTTCAGTAGGATCCAACAACGCAGTAACCTTCAAGTCTTCTACTTCAAATATCATCTATCTCTTCTTTAGATCAATGGTATTTTAGTTTTCAAAGGCCCAATCAAGGCCAAGTAGTGTTGGGTAAGGGGTGATACCATCCACTATCTCAATCACTTCAAAATCATCCAAGTTGCACACTCCATCAATACTAACACTTATCCATGTCATCCTTCCAAATTGAACAATATTATGCTAGTTTTCTAACCTCAACTAAATGGGCAACTAGCTCAACTTCAACTTACCCATAATTTCCCAAGTTTGCTTCGGGATATTATTCACATTAGAACCTAGATCCAAAATAATATTTTCCATGTCGTAGTCTACTATCTACGCATTGAGTCGAAACACCCTATTCAATATCTTCTTGAAGTGCACCTGGTTAACTACTCAGTGTGTGAAAGGTATCTCTTTCTCTTGGTTGCAACGGTCTATTATTCCACACAGAATACTCAAGGAAGACTCATCCTTCATTATCTCTAAATAACTTTTTAGAAAACTTTTCAAAGTGCTTACCTTGTCAACTTTCCTTTCTAAATGGTCATAGATTGGTGGCATATCATATATCGGTGGTTTATCATACAAAGGTGGCATGATTGAAGTTGATGATATCCATTCTACTCCTATCACTTCATTCCTTGCTTTCATATACATCTCTTTCTTCTTTCTAGGGTCGAACAATGGGAGAGGTTCTGTTGCTTTCCTGGCCCACTGGTGGATCATATTTCCTTGATCTGTCACATCAGCTCTAGTTCTGGTTCCTTTGCGCATCACTTCTTCTAGCTTGGGTTGTTTTCCGAATGCCTCTTTTTTTATCATCTATACATTTGGGTTCCTATTTTCTTGCCACTTTCCAATCATCTTTGGGAAATCCTTTGTTTCATGCTCTAGTTGTCTACAATATGTACATGTTGTGCAGGGATTCGAATAGTATCATGCCAAATGTCCAAGTTGATTACAGTTATAACATATAATTAGTCATCTCCCTCTATCTAATCCTCCTCTTATGAGACCTCTAAACCCTCCTCTTCCTCCTTGATTATAACCTCTTGTATTATTATATTACACAACTCCTCCTTCAGATTCTTCTCCCTGGATTCTGTATGCATCAGTTGTGCACTCTCTCATCAGATCAAATGTGTGACGTTCCTTTTCTTCATGTCCTACTAACTTAAAAAAGTTACAAAGCAAGTTTCCAATAATTCTATGGTATTTCTGCATCAATGAACAAGTAATAGGGTGGTGACCCATAGTCTTGCAAATCTCACACCATACCCCTAATGGATTTGGATCTCCTGTATTCAAATATTGTTGAAAAGTTGGGCATTCATTCTTATGATGACCTTCTTTTCTACATGTGACACACCAGATTTCCTCTCACTTTTCTTTTCCTTTTGAAATTTCCTGCAACTAAATATTAAACGCTTCTAACTGTGATTGAACTTGAGCCATCCCTGTGCCATTTTCTCCTACCGGGGATGCTTCTAATTTCATAGTAATTTCTAGGGCTTCTGAATGCGATGAAATCTTCTACTATGTCAAGGGGAAGAATATATGTGGCAACAATCCTGCAATACACCACTCTCTATGTTGTTCATCTTGAATTTGGAATGTCAACTGATCCTTCAGTATCTTAAATATTTGATCATAGTCCCACACTGATTCATTAATTATATTCTTGATCTCCTTAAGCTCTATAATGCACTATGACTCAGACTGAGGTTTCTAGAACTCTTTCAATAAAGCTTGTCTCACATATTCCAATTTTCTACTTTGTCCCTAGGTGTAGTAGTCTGATATTTCATGTACCACCGTGATATGCAGTCTCTGAATGTCATTGCCAACTATGTAATCTTCGCATCATCATCCTAGACATTATTCAGAGTCCATATTGTCTCAAAAATGAACAAGTGTTGTTCTGTATCTTCTGAACCTGCCTTGTGAAAGACGAGAATTCTTAAAGTGGGATCTACTCCCACCATATTATTTTGCATGGTATTATTCCTTGGTGATATTATTTGAAGTTGGGTTACTATACTACTTCCACTATTTTAACTACTATCCTTACTTCCCTTACTAACTACAATCAACAAAGTTTCTTCAGACCTTAGAGACACACAAGGGGTCATGGGTTCGATGTAGAGTCTGGCCTGAGTGGGATATTCTTCTACTGGATTGAGTTCACCTTCTGTGTGTGGTATGATCTTGAATATTACACCAGTGTATCTCTCTTGAAACTCATTTTGTTTCTCCTCTCTATCAACCACATTCCTCTTCTTATTCAGCCTAAATAGCTTACCTCTACACAATACCCCAATCTCTTCTTATGCCGCACCTTATTCTTATCTCGACATCATCACCCCACTCGTTCCTCATTCATTCTTCCCTGTAACACTTAGACCATTCCCTGGATATCCCCTAGTCCCCCTTATGCATGAAAGCTCTTAACTGTTAGGGAAATCAGATCTCATATTCATAACTCCCTTATCACACAAAAACATCTTAATCCCAGTAGATAGTGACTTCAAGTATCTTTTGCGTGGTCCCTTAGAAAATTCCCTTTCAACAACACTATACAAATGAGTACAATCAATAGAAAATTCAATAATGTAACCTCACAATATACTATACAACCATAAATCAACTGCGCGCGATACCCGATTTCTTATAGTATTGACTTGCCGAATTAATTTAGGAGTCCAATTTGTTGGAACAACTGTGTGAAATATTCTGATCTGTTCAAGTAATATCTTGATCCACTCTGCTAAAATATTCAGAAAATCAGCAAAGAAAATTTCATGCAAATATGTAAACACATACCTCTGTATCCATTTATCTACGTTGATCCATGGATTCATATTCTAATCTACAAAAAAATCTATCTCCTACATGTCCAACCATTGTCCAATCTCCTCCTTAGTAGGCTTCCACATTCCCCTTAGTCACAGATCTCGACCCCAACAACGAAACCATTTGTTGGCGCTAGTGGGTAGACCCTGGGTTCAACATTAAATAACCAACAAAACCCTAAAGATATTGACCCTTTTGGCATCACTCACAAGCATGTGAAGTCTCTCCCAAGGTACCTATTGTAAGTTTTAAACCTGTGAAGTAAATAAATGCATATAGATTCTTAAGAAAAACATAAATTAATCAATGGCTTATACACATAGTACAAAGAGATTTATACCGGAAACCCTCAACCAGGGAAAACTTTTCTTATATTCATTATATTGAATTTCACCATTCACCATACAATATATACAATTTTCTTAGATATTTTTAAGATACCAAAACCCTAATCCCTTAATCCAGGATTAATTTAGAAAACCGCTAAAAATAGAAAAAACCGCCAAAAACAAATTTTGGGGCACTTCCCCAAACCTCATTGGCCCCGGTGTTGTGGGTGGGAAATCCCCCTATGAACTAGCACTAAGGGTTTAGTAATGCATGCAGAAAATAACCTTTGAAAGTCTCCTATGTTTTACTATTATCCCGACATAGACCCCACATTCATGCATAAAACACAAGGATAAAAGGATCTGATAACTCTACCTTGAACCCCTTGCTTGGTGTTGATCCTTTTGTGTTCGGTTTCTCCTTGACTGCAAGTCTCCTCCCAAATATAACCTGTAACCTGCATTCAAAAATAGACAAACAAATAAATACGAACATGCATCTCATATATGAATTAGTGGGTTAGAGGTTCCAAAAATATAAACCAAATTGAATATTGAAACACCTCATATGGCGGGACAGAAAAAGTAATTATTTCTATTAACCTCAAAAAAGTCACTTACAATGGTGAGATCGGCTACTGGTCCTCAAATCCGGTCCTGGGATCTTCTTCAACTATGCACCAACCACTTCCACATATGCTTCTCCTCTTCAATTCTCACACAATGGTTGCAAAAGGTTGGGGCAAGGGGAATGCCAAATCAGGTAGAGTTTCTTTACTATTATTTTACTCTTCCAAATGGGACCCCTACCCCTTATTTTATAGGCTAGAAAGGGCTAGGTATTTGGTTGAGTGACCGGCTATGGGCGGTCAACCGGTTTAGGCAAGTTACCCGAAAATTTTTGTTTCATCTGCAACTTTCTATTTTTTGTGATTTTGTAGGTATACGCGGGTTGTAGTGGGTCAGCTAGCATATATACGCATGTAGTAGTGGAGAAGGGTGTGCATGACTTCAAAAAAGGTGTTTTTAAGAAGATGTTCAGTAGTGGCTTGGCAAAAAATGGAAAATGAGATTGTTTGTTGCTAGGTAAGCATGTCTGGTGCAAATTAGGGATATAACAGATGCCCCCTAATGTGTGAGGTCAGAAGAACATCTGATGGACGAAATACATTATCAATCTTCACCAACGTATAGAACAAGTGAGCCCAGGGACCAGAGTTTAGGAAGTGCCATCTGCAAAATAACAATTGTCTCACTAAGGCAGGCATACCCATGCTCAAGATGCAATAAAATCATGGCTTCCAATCAAATACACTATAGATCCATGTCATATAACTATATAAAGTGTAGCCGCGAGAAATACACAGTGGATATACATCTCAAAATCAAAAATATATACATGTAGTGTATCCATCTTCCAAAAGCTAATAAGGCCTGAAGGCTAGAGATGAGGCCTTCAGAGCTTGAGAAACAACTTCAAAATCTTCACAACTTGGGTAGGAGTGTAATATGAGTGTACAACTTCACTACCCAGAGGTCTTCGACGGCTTTTCAGGAACGGACTAGAGGATCTTGATGATGAGGTTGAGGGCTTCATAGATTTTAAACAAAGACTTGATTGGACTTTAGGGATGGTCAAACATGAGGGAAAGAGACAATTTACAGAGGGGTCGACTCAATCTTGGTAAAAACATCCCTTGGACAATAGCACGAAAAAATATGAGACTCAAGTAGCATAGTATTTGACATAAGTCCACGATGCAAGAGGCAACGCAAACTCTCCAAATGTTTGGAAGAATAACCAAATGGAGGAGGACACAGCTCTATGTAGTGAAAACAACTTCCTAAGGTCATGTTAAATCCAAACACTTGACGAACAAACGAAAGGATGTGCTTTTTCCAAGGGAGACTCATTGTGCTGCCAACAAAAATAGAAAATAATTTTCCCTTCCTCTTTTTGCAGTATATTTGATTTTTTTTGTCTTTTTCAATAATTTTGGAAAGCTTGAAAAAGAATAAAAGAATGCTACATTACAAAGGAGGATTGAGTGTCATAGACATACTAGTTCCAAGCACAAGGAAAACATGGATGCTCAAAGAAAAGGGACATATGTAGGAAAAAGGACACTCGGGAAAAATCCTCCATGGGACAAGATGTCAAGACATAAAGGCAAAGTGCTATAGGGCTTGCGTATAAAGCATGCTTCAGATGGTTCAATTGAGAGCAACATGGAGCCGGCATTAGGCCAAAGATGCAAGTATGCAAATGAGATTAATAAGACACAATGGTAATGTCCTTCGATGTGGTTTTAACGATCCCAAAGAAGGTAAGCTCAGCGGTTTTTCATTTTTAGAGATCCTGAAAAAGTGTAACAGGAGACTCCACTAGGGTACCTATTTCGAAGGTAGTCTAGTCGGTTCGAAAAAGAGGTAAACTAGCACCGAAAAGACGTCTATTCAAAACAAATTTAACAAGTGTGGGACAAGATCACTCAGAAATTTTTTCATATTTAAGGATTCTGAAAAAGGCTGTAATATACCGGATATAAAATGTATGCAGAACAGAAATAAAATGCTAGTAATGGCAGAATAACAGCAATATAACCAGAACATTCACCACAATAACACTGAAATGATATAAGAATAACAATAGAAATAGCACTTTGAATCTAAAATAAATGTTCACGGGCCTCTTCGAGGGGGAAACCTCCAATTGAGAAGAGCTCTATAACAATAATATCCAAGCTAGGGTTCTCATACCCTCGACTCCTATTTATACTAAAAAGAAGCATCTAGAGGAAGATCCTTCTAGAAGCGGAAGCTTCTATTAGTCTTCTTACATCTGCATTATTCTATTTTATTGAAATTCCTTATTAATATTGACCTTTATTACATCCGAATATATTGTTCTACCTATGTGCAGGTTAGGACCCTAACATGTCCGCCCCCTTAAAAACAACCTTGTTCTCAAGGCTTGAGATGAGGAAATTGTTGCAGAATGGTAGTTGGCTCCCAAGTGGCGTCTGTTGGAGTTGTATCTTTCCACTGGACTAGCACTTACTTGATGGTTCTCTGATGTAGGCAACGCTCACACTAGTCCAAAATGGCTTCTAGTTGTAGCCAAATGAATCCTTATTTAGCTACCTCTGGAAGGTTGGTTTGAATTTGGCACTCAGCTCCAATCACCTTCTTTAAGCATGAAACATGAAAAATAGGATGTAGCTTCGAATGGCTAGGAAAATCTAACTGATAGGTGACTTGTCCCACACGCTTGAGCACAATATATGGACCATAAAATTTGGGTGCTAGCTTCTGACAATGCTCAGCCTTGAGGGAAGTTTTCTTGTAAGGTTGCAGTCGAAGAAACACCTGATCCCCTTTTGCAAATTGACATTCAGAGTGACCTTGATTTGCTTGTTGCTTCATGCGATTTTGTGTCATGACCAAATTCTCTTTGAGGGTATGGAGAATAGCCTCTCGAGATATAAGTGCAAGGTCAACTGCCTGGACCTTCGAGGCACCTGGTAAGTGTGAGAGAACTGAAGGTGGCTTCTGTCCATATATCACTTCAAAAGGAGTCATGTGTGTAGCTGTATGGTATGAAGTGTTGTACCACCATTTAGCCAGGGGTAACCATTGAGCCCTCTGATTTTTATTTTCTGAGGCAAAACACCTCAAATATGTTTCCAAACACTTGTTGACAACTTCTATTTGGCCATCAGTCTGGGGATGATAAGTTGTGCTGAGATGCAATTATGCGCCTTGTATCTTGAACAGTTCTTGCCAAAAATTGCTTGTGAAAGTTGGGTCATGATCAGAAACAATAGAGTGTGGCATACCATGAAGCTTGAAGACCTGATCCATGAAGATTTGAGCCACCGTGGATGTTGTAAATGGGTGTTGAAGGGCACAGAAATGAGCATACTTGGAAAGGAGATCAACAACCACCATGATGATGGATTTATTTCTTGATTTTGGTAAGCCGGTAATAAAATCCATAGAGATATTTCCAAATAGTAGGTGGAATCGGGAGAGGTTGTAGTGTGCCCAAAAATTTGACTGTTTTGATTTGACACATGTCACATTCGGCTACAAAATTATGAATGTCTTGTTTCATGCCATCCCAAAAAAAGGAACGTTTGACCCTATAATAGGTTTTGGTGAATCCAGAGTGCCCTGTTGTGGGTGTAGCATGAAGCTCATAAAGTATCGTGGATTTAAGCTTTGATTGTTTACTTAAATACAAATGGACTTTGTATCGAAGTTCCTCATGGAGCCAAGAGTACCCTGGGGAAGTTGGAGCATTGGACTGCAATTGCTGGATCAACTGCGAACTTTTGGGATCTTGTAGCCATTCCTGGTGAACGGCTTGGAGCCAATCTGGTACAATGAATGAAAGAGAAAAAAGGGATCCTTCATCTTTATATTTTCGGGAAAGTGCATCTGCAACCACATTGTATTTTCCTTTCTTATAAATGATCTCATAATCATATCCAAAGAGTTTAGTCACCCATTTTTTTTTGTTCTGGGGAGGAAATGCGTTGTTCCATAAAATACTTGAGGCTTTGATGGTCTGTCTTAATTTGGAACCATTGCCCCAATAGATAAGGACGCCATAGACCCATGGCATGCAGAATGGCCAACATTTCCTTTTCATAGATGGATTTTCCTAGATTTCTTTTAGATAGTTGCTTGCTAATAAAGGCCAAAGGTCGACCCTCTTGCATAAGGATAGCACCAATTCCTTTCCCTAAGGCATTACATTCCAACACAAAGGTATTTGTGAAATCAAGAAGGGTGAGGAATGGAGTGGTGCACATGGCCATCTTCAAGGTTTGAAAATTTTGAGCAGTAGCTGCAGTCCAAGTGAAAGAGTTCTTTTTTAGGAGAGCAATGACAGGTGCTACAATATTCCCATAATTCTTATTAAACTTGCGATAATACCCTATTAAGCCTAGAAATCCATGCAAGCTCTTAAGAGTCTTTAGGTGAGGCCAGTATTACACAACTTCAATATTTTTAGGATCCACCTTGACGCCATCTTTTCCAACCAGATGACCCAAGTATTCTACTTATGAGGCGCCAAAATCACATTTAGACTGTTTCAGGAAAAGTTGGTGTTGATAGTGTAGATGGAGAACTCGATCCACATGAGCAAGATGGTATGTCCATGTTTTTCTATAGATGAGGATATCATCAAAGAAAACTAAGACTAAATGGAAGAGAAAAGGATGGAAGACATGATTCATGAGGCTTTGGAAGGTGGAGGGGGCATTACACAAGCCAAAGGGCATGACCAAAAACTCATAGTGGCCCTCATGAGTTCTAAAGGTGGTCTTGGGGGTATCTGCCTCTTTCATACGTATCTAGTGGTAGCTCAAACAAAGATCCAGTTTAGTGAAGAATTGGGCACCACTCAATTCATCCAGGAGGTCATCAATGACAAGAATGGGGAATTTGTCTTTGATGGTAAGTTTGTTGAGGGCACGAAAGTCAGGACACATTCGCCAAGAACCTTCTTTCTTCAGGACCATGACCATAGGAGATGAATAGGAGCTCATACTAGGGTAGATAATGCCTACATTAAGGAGTTCCTAGACCATTTTCTCAATTTCATTTTTTTGGGAAAAGGGGTGACAATATGAATGGATATTGGGAGGAAGGATTCTTGGTACAAGGGGAATGGAATGATCATGAACACCACGGGAAGGAGGGAGGGAGTCC
>JZKD02S0179373.1:63412-97042 GCA_000966675.3 Picea glauca
GGGGGGTCCTTAACTACCCCCCTCGACACTCAAAGAGGCTTGTGTTAGGTTTTTCCCATGTGGAAATAGGTTCGTAAACACAGCAGGTTGTTGCTATGCCAATAAATTCTAAGCCTCCGCAAGATAAGGGCATTGATGTGTCGGGTGGTCCTCCTTGCAAATATTACAAGGATACTTTGACTTTTTCTTTTCAGTGTATCCCCCGCCAGCATTATTGGTGGGTTTCTTATTCACCTTACCCTTCTTTCGTTGTTTCTTTTTTCCATCAGGATGCTAGGTGGCCTTCGGGTTTGTCGTTTTCACACTATGTACATCCGACTTTTGGGTAGGGGGAATAGACGAACCAGTGGTCTAGCTGGTCGTTGTCTGTTGTATTGAAAATTGTTGCAATTGATTTGGCAATGGATCAGCATGCTTCATTTGTGATAAACTAATAATTCCATCGACATGTTGTCCAGACCTCTATATGCTCTTGTCAAGTATTAACCTTGGTGCATCTGGCAAGATTTCATAAAGTAAACCAGACTGAGAGTAAATCAGCTCTAGTTGTTGAGCTCTCATTATCGCATATTCCTCGAAAAATGCCTCGAACGTTGCAACATATTTAGACAATTGGGGTACCAAAGACTTAAGGAACCACTCTAGCATAAATGTTGGTGGGAATGGCACTTTTATCAAACACTTTCGGCGTCTCCATTCTCAAATGTGATTCGAGATATGGTCCAGTTTTTTTTGTTCGAAGTTGTCCAGCAACTCAATGTCGGTGTCGTATCTCACAGGTAATTGGAAATGGTTTAAGAAATCCATTGCCAATTCATCGAAGGAAGAGTATCATGAGTGGTTGATCTTGATGTACCATTTCATAGCACTCCCTATGAGAGTGCGTTGAAACAATCGCAACCGGATGGAGTCGTCTCTCAAAAAGTTGGACAAGCACCACAAGTGGAAGGTAGTCACATGATCACTAGGATCTTCATTAGGCTTGGCTTCGAACTTTGGAATGTCCGAAGGAAAGTTGGTCGGCATAGGAGGCCAACTCGGATCGTGACAGATGGGGTCATTTAATAACCTTTTCAAGTCTGGCAAGTGCGGGTTTGACAAAAATGGTAGTTTGGGTTGTGGATTGTAACCATAGAAAAAGGAGCCTAGAGTTTAGTTGGCACCAGGTTGCCAGGAAAAGTTAGGTTGCTAGTCAAGGCTCTGGTAATAAACATGGCCATGGCCAACGTATGGATTCTACACTTGTTGAGACATCATCAGATGATTCCCGAAATAGGACATAAACGGTTGGGCTTGAGTCACATTCCAAGGATTTTGGGAAGGGTTGCCCCCTGTCGATCCGATGAGCATAGGTGTTGAACCTTGACTGGGGTTCCAATGGGTATTGAAGGGGTTGCCCCGATCGGCATCCATGACAAGGGAACTAGTCCCTTCCAGGGATTCCAAGGTCCTTGTGAGGAAGGAATTCCTAAGTTTTCCCCCTGTGCAGGAATAGTACCCTGTACAAGATGTGGTTGTCCATAACCAAGGTTTCCCCCGGTCGAGACAACAGCTGACGAGAAAGTATTGTGACCAAATGTACCAAATAAAGAGAACAATGTCAAACCAACTGGCATGTTATAAGAAGGGAGTGCTTGACTACCTGCTCCGAACAAGTTTACATTTGGCCCGACAGAGTGTTGATGAACACCACCAAGTGAGGGGGACAAAGGGGTTATATGACCCCCACCATAAGGGAAAGTGATAAAGGGGGTTGAAGTTCCCCCCATAGATCCTTGCAGAGGAGCATTGGAATTCCTTGCCCCTAGACCTAAAGTCTGTAGAGTGGAGGAGGAAAGTACAGTACTTATACCGAAGCTAGGCATCTCGTATGAAAATGGAGGTCCTGTCGCACTCTGGGTAAATGGAGTAGTGATCACTGCCATAGATGGAATCAGACCATTGCCTGAGGTAGAAGTAGTTGAGACCATAGTGGCCTAGACCGGAAACGGTTGGTTAGGAGGTGGAACACCCCCTGTAGTGACAGTTGTGGAGGGAATATGAGTATTCCCTAAAGAAGTAGCAGCATTTGGTTCCATTGTTGCTTGAGACACTATGATTGGTTCCTCCATAATCAAATGTTCTCCTCTTGAAGATGGGTCGGGAACAGTTTCATGTAACCCGGTTGTCTCAAAAGACCCTTGCTGGTCTAGTTTTCACCTTAGCAGTGGCGAGGGGTTCGAGGTCAACTGGTAGCAGGCCCAAAAGCCTTCATGACCAGCGAAACTTTTTATCCTCCACTATGTGAGAATATCAAAGACACACTAGGGCTATCTATAATAATTTGAAAACCAACACTCACTAGAAAAAATATTTATGAGATAAAACAAGCAGTGACTAGCTAGTTGGAAGAACAGTTACAACAACCAACACTAGAGTGTAACAGGTGAATCCTCCTGTGAACAAGTGGATTCCCTCTTGGTATCTAGACCCCTAAAACCAAGACATAAAGGGTGTTATCATTGGTCATTGACATCCTTTTAGATCTAATTAAGCTAATGAATGAAGAGGAAGAAGAAAAGTGTACCTTTCTAAATGGTGTTTGTCCTCGCAAAGTCCAAGTTGAGATTCAATCCCAAGCTCCTCAATAGGTCCTATAGAACATACAAAGATACAACAAGATTCCTATTATACCGATATTAGCTAAAATACAGATCTATCTATTGAAGACAGGTTCATGTGAAACAAACATAAACTTGAAAGAAACAGGCCAAGCATGAATTTATATTAATGAGAATAAAGTGTTGCTTACAGCCATTGATGTGGTGAAACAACTTCACCAAGCTCCCTTTGTCTATATCCTTGCTCAAATAATCCACACACAAAATGATGATTCTTTATTGTTTGTCTCCCTTATGATATCATAAGTTTGATGCCTCTAAACTGCCCTTCTTTTCACCATGAGGAGGCCTCCTTATATAAAATTGGATAGGCCCAACAACTTGAGAGATATTTGGGATAAGTTGAGGAATTATTCTCCTTCAGTTGTGGATATTCCCTAAGATCATGCCTTGACCTTCTATTCGAATCTAGCCACCTTTAGAAATTGATGGGATTCTTCCCTGATTTGTCTCAACAAACCAAAACTCGCTCATAAAGGGTAGTGCTCCCCCAAAATGGGGCACAGAGCATTGTAGCACTCCCACAAAGAAGCCCAGGGAGTGTTAACACTCCCTAATAGTGCATATGGGAGTTTTTCCTTCCAAATTTGATATTTGAGTGGTTTTTTCAGTGGAAAAAGGTTTGTACTCCTTGTCAACTGATTTATCTTCTTCAAAACTAGCCTTTGAGGTGTCTTAAGTGTCCATGTGATGTCGTTAGAGTCAAGATGAAAGTATGATGTTTGTGACACTTACGAAACTTGTGGTCAAGATGAGACACTTGAGGACAAGATGTGACACATACAACACTTGTAATGACGACACTTGCAACACTATTGAAGTGAGTAATTTTGATGTGTAACATATTTCCCCCCAAAGTGAGAAGTTAGAAGACATGATGACTGAATTACTTTGTAGACTTCTTCAAGCAAGGGTATGGATATGGAGAACCTAGTAGAAGCTGCACACAACCATCCAACAAACATTAATGACATGTTTCAAACCCAAGGCAGGCATACCTATGCTTGAGTGATAAAGACTTTTTAGGTATGGCCTCCATAAAATACACTGTGGATCCATAATTATATTGACAAAAGGTATAGCCATGAAAGATACAATGTGGATCTATACTCCTATGACCTGAACTGATTGTAGCCATGAAGAATACACAGTGGATCTACGAGATGACAAGACATAGCCACGACCAATACAAAGTGGATCTATGTAACAATATATGTGTCACAGTTCAAAAGAAAACTCCTTCGCAACCTGGGAAAAGTACATATAAGAGTGATGACTCAACCCAGGGTCTTCTTATTGATCCTGATGTAGTATGAATCTAACCATGTGAATAGATTTCATGATGTTGAACATGGCAGAAACCACTTGATTATCGATCAATGATGTAAATCGTTAATAAGCGCGAGGGAAATCACCATTGATGTCAATGATTCCCAAGGTACTCTAGTACATTCCAATGAATTTGAATATATGAGCTGAAGTCAAACATCCGTGGAATCATCCAATCAGAGTTCAATGATGTAAACCCACTTTCGGACATGAGGAGGCCTGCCATTGAGGCATGCAGGTCCCAAGGTACTAACAGGTTTCTAAGTCTAGTTCCTGGATAATGTGTTGAAATCGATAAGAATAGACTCGTCAAAGGAGGGCCTTGATGTATTCCCCATCAATGATTGACATAGAGATTTAATTAGTATATCAAATGAACATGGACTGACATGGGTATTGAAACAAAATATTTGTGATGGCTAACTCTCAAGGCAGATACTTCCCTTGAACACTGAGGCACAACAACAGAAACATGACATGCACCAAAACATGATGATGCAGTGGATACTGTGACTTTCATCGGGTGACCCAAAGGAGTAAAGAAAACTCAGAGGATGCAGAGGTTCAATGGATTAAAATGTATGCAAATACAAAGTGTCGTGTTCAAGAGAGACTGTAAGAGTTACTGATAGTGTTCTAAAAAACTACTTGGATTTCTTCTTTCAATTTTTCCCCCATCCAGATAGACGAGTACCTCTTTTTAATTTAACGAGCTCGATGATGGTAACACATGATCGATATGACTCACCTTCGGTAAGTCACTCTTCCTTTGTTTAGCGAACTGGAAGAAGTAAGGGTTCGGTCCCATATGGGCCCTTCAATGTATGATTGTTTAACAAGTCCAGATATGGTAAACTCGGTGGTTTTTCATATTTAGAGAGTCTGAAAACAACTTAAAGATGACTCCAATGTTGTCCTTTTACATAATGTTAGTCTTGTGAGGCCTAAAAAGAGATAAATATCACTCGAAAGACGCCCTTTCAAACCTTTTAATGAGTGGTAAAGGAAGCAAGCTCACTCGACAATATTTTCACGTTTCGAGAGTCTGAAAAGAGATTAAAGAAGACTCCAAGGGGTTCCTTTTTCATATATCCTTTACGAGTCCGAAAAAGTGATAAAATTCCACTTGGTTAAATTCTCATGTATTTAAGAGCACGAGAAAGAACAAAGACTAATCTCGGTATGCCCCCAGCTTGAAAGCTAGTGGCTTAACTCCAGAATGATCATCAAAGGATGGAGACATGCCCCCCAAGATTCAATTCATTCATCGACTTTGAGGTTGTCACCAATTTTTGTACTAGATGGATAAAAAGGATTAGGGTGGATGAAAAGAAGTTTCAAACACGAGATCTAATGAAAGACTCGACTCGATATCTACGAGATCTGGCGAAAGACTTGACCTGATAGGAGAGGTGACTGTTTCATTTTTTAATGAGCTTGACAAAGGAAAAGAACTATGCTCAGGGCTCCGAGTTCAATCCCTGGATTTATGTTTCATTTTTTAATGAGCTTGCTATAGAAACCTATTGAGCGCTCAACACACCCTAAAAGCCTTATGGAATTTTATCACTTTTTTGGGTACCACTTGTTTTCTTTTACTGTCTAAATTGATTTCAATTTGGGGGGTGGTTTATTTTGTTTTGTTTTCATGAATATTATTGATCGAATCAGATGTGTTTGAACTCATTAAAAGAAACCTTGTGTTTGAAAGAACTTGACATTCCAATTAAGAATCGATAATTAACATCGTGACTGATGCACTTGTGTTCGATGTCGGTAAAATTCAAGCAGGTAAGTGGCCACATAGTTACACTAATCATCGATCATCGATGCACCATCGACATTGAAAAAAGGTGGATTTGTTTTTCATGACTATCTTCCATGAAATTTTAGGAGAGAGTCAATCCCCTTCGGCATCAAAAAAATACAGGAAGGATAGACGTTAACAAAAGACGTAAAGAAATCACTGATAGCCAATTATCAATGCGCTTTATCGGGGTCAAGGAAATCTAGAAAGGTTAAGACAATCATTTTATCTATGATGATCATATCTTCAATCGCCAATACCCGATACAATTTCAGCATCATGAATTTTTCATGAGAGTCGATCGGGGAGCACTTGGGTAGGGTTATCGTCGATCATTGATCCTTGATACTTTTCAGCATCGACAATATAGGATTGGGTTTTAGAATGTATAGCTTAAAGAAAGTCCTGATTCCGATTAACACGAATATATCAATACATCAGTCTCGAGCGCCATGTGTCTTTATCATGTAAGGGTGTCGTATGACCTAGGTTCATCTCGAGTCATCTTAAGGTTTCTTATGTCCTAGTCACACCTCTAGGTAATCTTCGTCATGTCATCTCTGTATGGAAAGATCAGTCGGCATCGGAGCTTTTGCAATAAGTTATCAATGAAAAATGCTCGAAGTAGAATCCTGACCCTCGAATCACCAACAAGAATAGATAAATCTTGTGATGTTTGTGGCCTAAGATACGATCGGATTTGGACATTGAATGGACCAGTTAATGCTTGACCCCACATTTTTTTCTATCTTGTGCATAGATTGAACAAAAATAATTTGAAACCACCGATAGGCCATGTTACAACCCGTGCCCAGGCCATCAACCCATGATGAATTTAATTTTAAATATCATTGAAGACATGGTGGAATATTTAATGAAATTACACTCATAACCCAAATTGAATGGTTGATGCAACAAGGTAAGTTCATCCCTGTTTAAATCTCTAGAATAGTTTTGATGCAAATTCATTCCGTGCACAAGTTTGAATTCAAAAGCATCCGAAGAAGAAAAGAAAGTGTCTTGAGATTGTGTTGATCCTCGGATTATCAAAACCAAGTTAAACAAGTTGCAAATGTATGTGTTCAAGTTTTTCAATTCGTTGGTCACGATTTATACGTACATATGATCTCTTACACGATCTCTAACTATGTTCTAGTTTCAGGTAAAATGTCATTGAGAAAGCCAACCACTAGACACTCTCCAAGAGCACCCAAGTTAAAGGAAGTTGAGACAGATGAAGGTTATTCTCCAAGGACCACGAGGTAGTTGGAATATGCTCCCAGGGCGGAGCATGTCATTAAAACATCAACTAAGAAATCCTTTCTCCAACCTCTGGTTTTCGGTGATATAGAAGCAAGCACCAGATCCAAAATAATGCTCCCATAGTGGGGTGACCTTTTCAACAGAATCAACCGGGAAGAATACCTAGAGTGTATCCCACACAATGAACCAGACATAAGGGTGCTTGATGATAGGTTTTCCTGAACATCCGATGGTCATATTTACACATAGTAGCCAGCAAAACCCAGATTTTCCCTTTCATAGAGGTTTTGAAGTGACTAATCAACCATAAATATGGGCATAAGTGATTGATCAATGATGATAATGGTGGGAGTGTCATAGTTTTCCTCCCGACAGAGTTCCATAAGTACTACAAGCTTAGGGACCTAGAGGAATGGCTAAACACAAACTTCATGGTGAAGTTCTGTGAATTCCATGACACCAACCATTTGATGTCCTCATGGTAGAAGGAGGACAAGAAGTTCACCAACCAGAGGAATGGTTGGTATGGGATGTTTAACCTAAGGGAGACATACATCTATTTGATGGCTCTCATCTACCGAATATATGGAGAGAAAGACTGCTCCAAGTTTTTGGAAGCATGGATTCCCTTGGAATACACAGTGGCAATTTCTAGAAGCAAATTCAGTTGGGGAGCGATAATCTCTAAACAATTAAGCATCTATGTATAGCAGGATTAGACGTTGAAAGAAGGGGAAGAACCCACTTTCCACATGGCCTCGTACTTGCTCAATTTTATTTGCACAATAAATGTCTTCACTGACATGAATCTAAGCTGACATGTTTCAGAGCTCCCTAATCATGTTTATTTCAACATACTCTGGGAGAATAGGTACAAAAAATATTACGCACTCATTTGCAATGAATTCATCACTCATATTCATTTTATTATTTTTAAGAAGGAATGCCCAAGGTTATCCCTAGCAGCCAAGAAAATTATAGCAAAGGTAGGCCATTGGTATTTAGACAAATGCTCAACCTATATTAGGGTGTTCAGGGCCACTAGAGCACCACATCTCCTACCCACTCACATCCCAGATCGAATCGTTGTGGGAGAAATCTACTATCTGACTATCCTGCAGGGCTATAATGCCACAGTAGTCATAGACAAGAAGTGGGCCTTCATACCCTATGGTTTCCATGTAGGGTTTTATCTAGTAAAGGACACTACTCAAGACAAACATGAAGGGATGAACCAACTTGAATTCAGGTTCCTGATAGGATGATTCTGCAAGCACAACCCTAAATGCCTAGTCCTCCAACATGCTTCATAGGTATCATCATGTTGGCCATATGCTCATGATAAGTTTGAGGATGAAATTTTCACAAAGTGCACCCAAGACTGGGATGAGGTATTACAAAGAATGGAAAAACCAAATATGACTAGGTTCAAGGCCATGAGCATGAATGAATAGGCGGAGAACATAGAGTAGTCATCTCAAGAGGCCCTAAGAGCCAGGGAAGAATTCAGAGCAGCAGAGACCACAAAGGCATAGAGAAGGGGATTACTCTTGCTAGAAGGGCCACACAAAATCATTGATCAATTGAAAAATGAACCTGATCTGATAGAAATGACGAGGATTCCCATTGATGACCCAATCAAAATCCAAGGAGAACCAAGTGGCCTAGAGCCAATGCAACTTGAAGAAATCACCGGGTCATAAAACCCTGAAGTTCCACCACCACAGATCATATCACCAGGGGAAATTTCAACCCAGCCCGAGATAACAAGCACATCAAGAAGAACAAGTGTACCAAATCCCTTATTCAACTTGATAACCATCTATAATGATGAGGAGAGATCGGAGGTGTCCCTGGTGACTCTAGTGCAGATTACATAGGATAAAGAACCTGAGGGAGCATCTACCCTGGGTCCCAACACTCCAGTTCAGAGCCTTCCGCAGAATGAGCATGAGGTTAAAAGCACCTTAGACACTGAGCTACTCGACGTACTGATAACCCCAATGGACAACTCGAGGGATGAGCTAGGATCAAGTGAACAGAAAGAAGAAATTCCAGAACAATAAATCAACATTTCAATAGATAATTACCAAGTAAGTATCGAACCTACCCTTGGTTCCTCAATTTTGGCTGATACCTTACCAGTCGATGAGCAACAACCGAAATTCGAGCCATCCAGACATATATAAGAGGTTCATGAACCTAGCCTAGAATAGATATACATAGTCGGGAGCCTAGGAAATACTCTAACTTGGGGAAAACAACAAATCCTAGAACCTGTTGATGAGGTCACCGATATACAAGTAATCGCCTATGACCGAAAGAGAAAATCCATCATGAAGAGAACCACTAATAAGAGGAGGCTTACATTGGATAGTTTGATTATCATCACCACAGAGGAAAAGTTGATCAACACATAACACACCAAGACGTCTGAACTTATCAACACAGGGATGGCTATCACAGATGCCACCTTGGATAAAGAAAGAAGAGATGAAAAGGAGTTGGCCCCTGCACTAAAGGAGATGGAGAATTTGCGCCATTTGGAGAAATACTATCAGGAATCCACACAAGACACAATGTTTTTTAGAAGTGATTTCCAAGACACCTATGAAAAATTCATGAATGAACGACACCTTTTCACTACAGGGATAGCCGACTTCCAAGAAGACACCCTTATGGCACTAAAAACTTGAAATGACGTCGAAATATGGTATGAGAAGGCTCACCAAGTAGTGGAAAGAATTGATTACATCAGTGCATTTCAAAAGGGCCGAGACGCCGAAGAGAACAACATTTGGGTGCTGAGGGACAACAACATAGATCAGATTAGGGAAGAGGCTGAATACTAGGTGAAAATGGCCTAGGAACCTTAGTGGGAGATTCAAGAAAAATGGGTCGATTGCGAAAGGAGTTGCATAAATATTAATCAGGAGATGAAAGACATCGACCTCCCAGAATTCGACACACCTGAGGACTTTGTCGACTTGCATGACATAGTCAAGAAACATGCAAAACACAACTCGGCATGAACCACAGAGATAGAAAATGTGGAAAACATGGTGCCAGGTCAAGTACAACATTTCATGGAGCACCCGATAAAGGCTCAAGCAATATACCAACAATTAATTTTCAAAATAGTAAAGTATCAGGCACACACAGTAGAATTAAAAGAAAGCCTTTCAGCCCCAATGGACCAACACAGATTCATGTATGCCAACACATTTGAGGAAATATTCATCAAATGGTCAAAGTATGAGAAGAGTCATCCACTTCAGTGAAATTATTTGATGATTCTTAGAAGACAGAGAAATGGAAGCACCATGTGGCGATGTTTTGTTTTACTTATCTTGCACTTTTGATAGCTATTTTTAGTTAATGACTCGTTATAAAGAAGATGGGTTGACCTTTTAGTAAACGTCGATGGTTTTTGAAAAGACCCTCATTTTTGGAATTGTAAGGAACTATTTCCGAACTACCTTAATTGAGAAGTCTTGTTTAGGACCAAAGACAAACTTTTGTTTTTCATCAAAGGCGTGTATGATTGGATTTGAGGAGGAATTACTTCCGACTTTATTTCATGAATGGATGTTATAATAAGTAAGAGTTTTTGAATCTATTCATAAGTTAGTTGTTTTAATATTTTTTGTAGTTCTTGTCTCTAATGATGAAAGCAAATTGTTGTGTTAATGTGTGATTAATGCTAGACCTAAAGAAACTATTTTTCTCGCCATCAATTTTTTTGCATGTATGTTTTCTTTTGGTAATTGTATCTCAATCAATAATTGAAATGCCAACAAGTTAATGTATTAGTACTAGTCTTGTCACATGTGTGAATATCTTTGTCTGCATGCTTGAGTACTAGGGTTATCCCAAACTCAGCCTTCTTCAGTAGTTAAGAAACCCCCCTTTTATCAGCTAGTATATACCATCACATATCTTTTTATCAGACCCATCTAACAAAAGAAAATAAAAAAAATGGAACATTTAAACTGAAGAAGGAACTTTCACAAGAAGATATCATGTTAATCAATATGAAAAGCCCATCGATTATTTGGCCGGATCGAAGGATTTGGAGAACCATTCCACTATCAAACGTTGTAGATTCTAATTGGAACTCAATGGTGGGTTTGTTTCCCATTGTTGAGTTAAAGGGATTTAGGATCCCTCAACAAAACCTGAATGGATCAATCCAATGGTGGTGTAGGACAAGAAGACAAGAGGAATCAAGATCTACGTGGATCTAAGGAAGCTAAATGAGGCATGCTTGCATGACCCATTCCCAACACCATTCATGGATGAGGTACTGGAGAATGTGGGATGCCAATAAACTTATTCTTTTACAGATGGATTCTCTGGGTACCATAAGATAAGAATCACACAGGAGGATTGACACAAGACCACTTTTTTGATGGAGTGGGGGAGTTATCACTATACAATTATGCCATTTGGATTGAAGAATTCCGCTGTGATGTTTTCTAAGGCAGTAGTTTCAACATTCAAGGAGTTCATCCATAAATTCCTATAAGTCTACTTGGATGATTGGATGGTGTGTTGGTGTGAATTTGATCAAACCAGGGTCCTTCTCAAGTTACCAACAAAAGGTACCATGTAGTCTAGAGCGCTAGCATTTTCATATCCTCCGAAGAGAATAAGTCTCTCACCCGAAGTGTTGCTGAGACAGATAGATAGGGAAGGGTAGGGAAAAGACTAAAGAGGATCCATAGAGAAGTGATAACTCATTCTTGTTCTTGCGCAAGAGACATTAACAGATATGAAACATATAGATGCATGAATTGAACCTACTTATGTTGCAAGCAAGCATTTAAATGTTGAACCATCAAATAGAACTCATAAGCTATACGGAAATATTGTAATGCATAAGTAAACATATAAAGACGCAACATATTTTGAAATTTGGTCTTGCTTCCTATTATCTTTAGGCTCTTTCTCTCATTAGAGACTCAGAATTACATAGCAAGGTTCAGTACAGACTCTTGGCTCTAGACTCATGCCACAAAGCTCTAATTCTCCAACTGATAGGTCCAATTCATTACAGACTCAACATTGTCTTCCTTCGACTTACAACAAATATCAACAACTAATCCCAAAACCTGGTGACTCTAACTAGCCTGACTCAACTCAACCCAACCAACCAACTCATGAACTAATGAACAAATAGACGAACAAACCCTTTTACAATTTTGTTCGGTCCTATATATAGTTGGGTTGTGTCTTCCTTCTTGGTTTGCATGATTTCTTATTCTGTTGCAACTTTTTGTTGCTTCACTGGCGTTGCACTGAGTTTTGCAACTGCTTTCTGTTTCTCTTTCTCCCAGCCTTTGATGGAGTTTGTGCAACTCATGCTTAGTCAAAACTTGCATGATTCCTTCTCAAAAATGAAGGGCCCAACATGGTTTTCAGTCTATTGAAGGATCATATAGAATTTATTAGGATGATGTTGGATAGGTGCAGACAATGTTAGATTTCATTGAACTTAAAGAAGTGTATCTTTTGTACACTGTTTGGAATTCTTCTGGGACATGTAGTGTGAAAAAATGGACTATTAGTAGATCCAACTAATATCAAAGTCATCCTGGAGTTAGAAACCCCTAAATTATTTACAAAATTGAGGGAAACATTGGGTCATACATGTTATTACAAGAATTTTTTTAAAAGATATGAGAATATCAATACACCCATGGAAAAGTTACTGAAGAAGGAACCAGAGTTTCAATGGACTGAGGGTTGTCATAAGGGGTTGGACACTTTGAAATAGAGACTGGTAACTGCACCGATTTTGATCTTTCTGGAATGGAACAAAGAGTTCCATGTACATGTATATGCATCATCCATAACATTGGGTGCAATGTTGTCACAACCAGAGGAAGGAGACATAGATCACCCAATTTCATT
The DNA here is from genome assembly GCA_000966675.3 of Picea glauca. Lineage (NCBI taxonomy): Eukaryota > Viridiplantae > Streptophyta > Pinopsida > Pinales > Pinaceae > Picea > Picea glauca. Next base: position 76,388 of record JZKD02S0179373.1, read on the forward strand.
TCCAAGGAGGAAGTTATCTATAACATAGAAGAATTATACAACCACACAATGAGAAGGATTGGAAATGGTCTATGCACTACATAAGTTCAGGCATTATTTATTAGGGTCTCACTTTAAGATGTATACAAACCATTCTACATTAAATTACTTAGTCAATAAGCTATTGTTGGGGGGAGAATATGTAGATGGCTATTATTATTTCAAGAATATGACTTTTAGGTTGTAGTAAAACCAAGGAAGCTAAATGCAGGACCAGATCATCTATCACGCATATTGACAAGTGAAGATGCAGGAAATTTAGATGATAGCTTCCCAAATGCATAGTTATTTGTAGTAAGGAGGGTGGATGATTACTTCTCGGAAATTGTGAAGTTTCTAAGTGCATGTATGGCTACATCCAAGCTTACAATAGCATAGAAGAAGCAACTAGTAGTGAAATCAACATATTATCAATTGATTGCAGGAAATCTATACAAGTTGGGTGCAGGTGGAATACTAAGACGTTGTGTGTTGGAACATAAAAGTTCGATGATACTTGAAGAAGCACATGATGGAATTGTTGGGGGACATTATGCAGGGAAAGAAACTGCACATAATATTTTGTGTGCAAGGATTTGGTGGCCTACACTTCACAAAGATGTGAAGGAGTATTGTTAGAAATGTGATGTATGCCAAAGAGTGGGAAAGACATTTAGGAGGGACAAAATTCCTTTGAATCCATAGGTTATACTGCAAGAATTTGTTAAGTGGGCCATATAATTTGTGGGGACAATCAACCCACAAGTAAGAAGATCAGGGGAAAGGTACATCATCACTGAGACATAGTATTTGACAAGGTGGGCAGAAGAAACACTAGTTACAAATTGTACTGTAGAGACTATTGCGCGGTTTTTATTCAAGAATGTAGTCACAAGGTTTGGATGTCTATGCATATTACTCAGTGATCAAGGTATAAAATTTATGAACAAAATAATTGTAGCATTGAGTGAGGAGTTCCAGATTCATCATCAAAAGAGTACACCATATCACCCTTAGGCCAATGGAACAATGGAAGCTTTTAATAAGATCTTGGAGAATGCCTTGACAAAGGTTTGTAATGTAGGGAGAGACCATTGGGACTTAAGATTTCTTGCATTATTACGATCTTACATGAATACAAGTGAGAAGTTGATGGGATAGACACCTTTTGGGTTGGTCTATGGGAAAGAAGCAGTGATGCCAATGGAGTTCATTCTACCTATCTTACACATTGAAACAATCACTGAGCTATAGGATATTTGCATGATAGAGGAGATATGGGAACAATTAGTACATCTTGAGGAAGATAGGTTCATCATAGGATTCCATCAACAGGTTCAAAAAGCAAGAGAGGAAGCTTGGCATGATCGAAACATTAAACAAAAGAAGTTTCAAGTAGGATATTTAGTACTACTTTATGAGAGTAATTTTATGCAGCATCCGACAAAGTTTAGAATGCACTGATTATGACCCTATGCGATTCAAAAAGTAACAAAGACAAGTCTTTCACAGTTGGAAACCCTCAATGGATAATTCTTTGAAAGAATGGTGAATGGAAGTTGGTTGATACTCTATAGGGATGATCGATAGTCTGCGCAGTAATCTGGGCTATGCCAGAGCATGTGTACTATAGTAGTTGTACCATAATAGAAATAAAAACAAGGAAAATAAGATAAAAGTATAAAAAGTAAGAAAATCAAATAAAAAGTAGATACGGGAAAAAGAAAAAGGTTGTTTAAGTACCAAGGCATCAAAACTTGCATAGAAGGAATGGTCATCACACATTAGAATATAACTGTGCCAATTTAAGAGACAAGACATAGACAAGACAGACTGTGAAGTACAAAAATGAAACAAAAAAGAACCAATGCGCAGTATGGAAATGACAAGACCGTTAAAAGCATTAAAGCATGGGAAGGATAGTTATGAAGAGGGAGTAGCAGGTCATAAAAGAATCTTATAAATCTTAAATGGTAAAAGTTGCCGAAAATCATGACAAATCAACAATACGAGTGGAAAATCACTCGAAGAATTTAATAAAGGAGCATTTAGTTAACAAATCATCAACTACGGTGAAATATTGGACAAGGAAGTTAAGGTAGGATGAGACATGTGTAGTTGGAACGAAAGAACAAAAACAACAAGAGGTCATTAAGGCTAAGTCATTGTTGCATGCGAGCGAGAGAGAAAAAAGTGAATGAGAATGAATTGGAGGACTGAGCCGAGATGCCAGAGTTGAGATACAATGACCTGCAAAGAGAAATAATATCTAGTCCAAGAGTTAGTTACAGAAGTAGTATGGCACCGTCGAGAGTTGGAGGGACGTTTGTAGCAGCAAAAAACTAAGAGAAATGACCAGTAGCATCACTAGAGGTCAAGGAGGTATTCAAAGATTTAGCTTCGATGCCACCATACATTTTTCATAGGGACTACTTAACACTAAGGAAGGATGATGCACCACCGATAAACATACTAGCCAATGGAAAGTAGCCATTACCAATCGCACGAGTTCTAACTAGTGTAAGTAGTGACAAAGATATGCTTGAGAAGATTTCCAACCTTAAGTTCATGGATCATGATATCATGAATGCACAAAAATTCCCTCAGTTGGATAGGGATCAATATTTATGCACTAGGAGCATCCCAGGCACAAGAGAAATCCTTGTAGAGCCACATGAATGGGCATCGGGTTTGGAGAAAGCAACAATACTAAAATTGTTGGAAATTACACATTTCGGATGGAGTACAGAAATTAATTCTTGCATCAAGGTGTTACTAAGTTGTGTTTATGGGGGCACACTTTGGCTTGATCCCCTAATATCGATTGGTACTACGTTGATTGCGCATATTACAGGCTTGTCCAAAGCAGGAGAAGACGCATGACTATTTTTCAACAAGATGGGAGAGCAAGCCCTCTCTAAGTCAATGAAATAAAAAAATGACACATTCAGGGGAAAGAGGGACCTGAATGTTAAGAGAATCAATGATAGGAATGTGAGGTTTGAAACATAGGTATTGGCTTGCAAACTGTTGCGCAAATGTCCCAAAGACGAAGTACCAACTACAATCATTTCAGCAATAGAGAAATGTATGCAAGTAGTTCAAGTGAAGTGGGATACCTTTTTAGTTAACCAATTTTTACATAATTGCATGGAGGTCCAGGAGAAGGGAATTGAATTTCATTATGCATGGTTTCTCATGCTCATTGCACTCATTGGGTGGAAAGAACCCGATTATTACCATTGCATGCGCACTTCAAGTAGAAACCCTTTGGTTGTGAGGGATGTTAATTTATGGAACACAACAATTAAGAGAAGGAAAAACAATAGTGACACCACATTCTATACCTATTTGGAGCATTACCTCTGTAGTTGCACACAGAGCACACATATAAGAAGAAACAATAGAAACATACAAGGATATCGCACTATTTAAAGCTGACATGCACCATATGTATGTACAAGCCAAGAAGGATCCTGCGCAGAAATGGTTGCCAACCAGTTACAGGTTGACAATAGAAGACGTGAAATTGATAATCAATGATTGGGAGAAAGATTGCAAGAGCCCAAAAGAAAATACAGGGCCATCAGAAGAAGAGGAAGACCAAGACAAAAGTGATGAGGAACAGGGTGACGAGCAAGGCAAGGATCAGATGAATGACACAGACGATCTTCCTGGCACCTCGATAGTCATCGAAAAATGACTAAAAAGGAAGGATATGGGGGGAAAACAAGAAGGAGGGGCACGCAAGAAAGAAAAGGCGCAGAGGCAAACCCCATTTTTTATATTTACTACTGATGATATGATAGACATTATTGGTTACCAAATACGAGATACCATAGAAGAAATATGGGAGGAAGCAACAAAGAAGTAAGAAGAGAAACAAAAGAAAGGACATGATCAATTGGGAGTTCTTCAATAGATGTTGGAAACAACAAGGATTATAAAAGAACACAAGTATGAGGAAGGACCATCCATAGGACCAAGTAGAGAAGCAGAAAGTGTGCATCCGGCCCTGAAACAACTAACAATAGGGAATAAAACCTTACAGTTTGAGGTAGAGGCATTGGAGTTACCAGTGGGTGAATTACAAGAGCGGATAAATGCACTGGGCCACCTTAACATAGTCATATAAAAGATGCCAATACAAATACTATAGGAATTGCAAGCAGACTGGTGCAAGAAATCAAGAATAGAGGAGAGGAAGCGCATAGAGAATTAGAAAGAATAAGGGATGAAAGATCCCAAGTACAGGAATAATATGAAACAACACTTCAATAAAAGAGAGAAGTTGAAGGCCGAGTAGAAGAAGTTTTGAATAATAAATATGAGGTCGATGAGAGGGACAAGAAATCATTACAGGAGAAGGACGAAGCTAAACCCATGGCATAGAAGACAGAAGTAGCCATCTAGAAATTGCACAAGTATCAGAAGTTCCCCTAGTAGTAGAATCTACTATGAAGGAGAAAATGTTGAATATTGGTGAAGTCATTAAGGGATTCAAGGAGTAGATATAGGAACCACAGTTGAGGAGCATGCCAGGAACGCCACCAAAGGTGCGCAAAGGTAGGGTGAGGATGGCAATGACAACAGTTGCCAACATTAAGAAAGTAGAAGGATAATGCACAAAATTATTTGAGGAGAGCGTGTAGGTGTGGAAAAAATTGATAAATGACTCGAAGATGAAGGTTGTAGAGGCCAAGCTAAGAGAAGTGCAAGAACGGGCATACCAGGCAATAGAAAAGGGGGCTACACTACCACCAGTGGAGCGTATGTCATCCATTTTGGCTAAGTGACAAGCATATGTGCAAATGGAGAGAATGAGGGATCAACAAAAGATCCTTCAACAGAGACTGGGACCACTACAAGAAGAAGCAATGAGATAATTGAAGAGTTGGCCACTGTGCAAGGTAAGGTCAAGAACGCAATAGTTGAGGTAGAGGAAAAACTTACAGAATTGAGTGTACAGGGGACACAGGAAATAGCAACAACAAAGGCCAAAGTCATTAAAGAGGTAGAGGTAGCAAAGGATACCTCTCAAAACTTCATTTCGACATGGAAGAGCAGGCAACAAGCCTGAGTGTCTCGAAACGCGCCACAAGTGAGTGTTGGGGGGCTGTTGGATAGGAAGTTTGGATACAGTTTTGGGAGAAAATCCTAAGTATAGGGAAAATGTATAGAAGGAGGAAAGTGAGAACGCAGCTAAGGCGCATACATGTGAACAATGTGTAGAAGGAGGAAAGTGTGCAAGAGAAAGACATCACATAGACAAAAGAATAAATCCAATAGTGGATAAATAAAGAGAGAGAGAAAATAAAGCATGACATAAGGATGACGACTCAAAATTCCAGAGATAGAAGAACATCAGAAAAGCAACATGCAGATTGAAAAGTAGAAGAAAGCAGTCAAACAACCAGTTAACTCAGCTGGCTATGCATTGTAATGGGGTATTTTTGGGATGAATAGACTAGGGGTTTGGCCCTAGATTTATGTATAAATATGTAACAAGTTGGGAGATTAGGGGTTCATTCTTTGTTATGTGATGATATGTTCTCTGTGATGTGGATTTATAGAGTCATGAATTTAGTAGTCTGTTGGTAAGAAGAATGAATAAAGGAAGGTTACAGAGATGATACCAAATCTTATATTGTATGACTTTCTATGTGTGCTTATAAATTCTATTTGTATGCCTCATATAATAGACTTGTCATATGGAGTAACTATGGTGTAATGTTCATGACTATGGTCGTAACGAATCTATGTAGTAATTGGAAATATTTTGATTATAGGAATCTGAATCATGAGTAAGTAATACTGAATAGAACCAAATCATGCACATAGATGTAATAAGGAAGAATGAAGCGAATGTTTGATTCCCCTTCCCTTAGTACTGCAGAAGCCTAGTTCTCATAGTCCCATAAGATACCTTGGGTGATATTTCATTTGCGCAAGCAGGTGATGTCGAAAAGTCGATGTCTAGTGGGTTTTGTTGGTAACAGATAACTCTAACTTAGGGTCATGCAACTTGTGCCAAGAAAAGTGCCAACAATGGAATACATCACTGCATCTTTAAAGTTCCTTTAAATAACATGTTTTTTCTTCATCATTTAAAAATTCCAAATCACATTACAATACATGCTTACAAAAACACAATTTTAAAGATGCTCCAAAAATATGTTGCTCAAATGAAGAAACAAAGTGCACCATTGAGTTATTGGTGAACAATCGTGCAAAATTGATATAAAACACTCAAAATTCCATCAAGGTACCCCTCGACATGCTTTACGGTGTAGCCTCATATGATATGTACCCTCAACATGCTTTATGAGGGAAAATCCATAGAGAAATGTGTATACAATCCTTGGGATGCATTCCCATTAAATAAGGCTCCCCTCTTAACTAAATTCTAAAATTCATGGAATGCATTAAATGTGATTTGTTTGGTTTTATAACCAAATCCAAATTCCATGGAAAGCCTTAAATATATATTGTTTGGTTTGTTTTAAAAAGTGTTATTCATGGCTTGTTGGTTAGCAGAGTTTATATTAATTTATTTGCATGGCGAGAGATCCAAGGTTCAAAACCCACAAACTCCTAGTTACATGGCATATTGTTTTATTGTTACATTGTGGTTATATATATATAGTTAGTTAACTATATAATATATATATATATATATGACATAACAAACTCTCGTGCAATGTTAATCTCCTTTGCGAGTGCTATGGTATGGTTACATGGTGTAGTAATAAATTAGGGGTTGGGGGCTAGCCGTCGACCCCTTTTTCCTTTCAAACAAGACTTAATACTAATCCAAATAATTTATATGCCATAATATGGTTAAGTTCCATTGTGTGGTGTGTTGGCAATGAGGGATTTGATAATTCTTTGGAGCTATGGAGGTCATGGGATCGAACCCTATTGACTCCAAAATTTTATATAACACCAACCATTACTAGCCAATGAGAGGGGCTATGACATAGTAGCCTCTCATTGGCTAACGTGTGCCACGTGTTAAGACATCATTGGACCACTTGGAGTACAAACTTGCCAACTCAACTGCTGACTTGATATGCCAACTAATATTCCATGTCACATGATGTACCACATGTCACTATTGACATCACCATGTCACGTGTCACCCTCTAGTGGTGCCATGTGGCACCACTATTTTGCCTATTTTGACCAAAATTTGACCACTTATAATGTTTTCATACAAGATTTGTTTGAATTATCATTGCTGCCATTGGAAATATGACAACGTTCTCTATGAAATAATGTCCTTTTCATGAACTTTTGAGACAGTCAAATTTTGAGCATTTATGGATCCCCTGGGATCTCTGTGAGTGTTACTTAGATCCTCTTGGATCACTATGTTTAGTTTCTACAACCTCAAAGGTTGGGTATATGTGTTGTTGATGTCACCTAATACAGTATCCTTGAATTCTCTTGTTTCGGTGGATTCTTTAAAGGTTAAATTTCTGAGTTATTCCAAGTCCTTAGGATCTTCAGGGTCCTTATCAACTTTACTACAGACCATAGGTATTCTCATAGGGGACAGATACAATCTATATTCAAGAAGGTGTTCATACTCATATCAAACTGTAAGTGGATATTTAGGCTTAACCTTCGTACTAAACAACATATTCTTAATTTGTTGGAGCACAACTGTGATTTCAGGAGCCTTACCAGAAAACAAGAAATCATTGCAGAACTGATCTTGAAGTGTCTTCCAACATATTGTTTGTCTTCTTGTTTCCTCGTCCACATACCAAGATTTGGGAATTGTTCCTAGGAAATTATAGAAGTGATGTGTCCATAGAGAGGACGGGAGTTGTGCATCCTTCCATACTTTTAAACAATGCTCAATGTGTGCAATTGGGTTAGACTTACCATCATATATCTCCAAGGATAACATATGAATTTTTTGCTTCCGATCCTGTTCTAGATGCGGTATATTTGTTAGTAGAAGGAACCGATGTTGCATAGCGATCTTGACTTCATCCCAAGAGGACATAGTTTCTTTGTGAGTATCCCTCCACCTGACCAGAGAACATTTCATGGCTAGGTCAAGTGCTGAGAGTATGTGTTCTACCGCAAACCCACCCTCCATATTAATGAGAAAACTATGTAAATATATAAATATAAGGTACCATCATATTCTAGACACTCCCTAATATCCATTCAAATCCACCTTACTGCTCGAAAAATTGCGCAACATCTTGAAAACATCTCATACCTGCCTTGTTTCCAGTTGTCCCAAGTGGCTTCAAAGTCTTCCTCCACAGAATGCATACTTCACCAATTGATGGATCCATCTGTAGTCGGTTTAATGTAATCAACTCGGTTGCTTGAAGTCATAATATAGAGTTGATCTAGGGCATCTTGTTCCATACTCTCATATGCTAGGCCACTATACTATGGACCTTGATAAGGGTCTAGAGGCTAGGTTACTTTCATGCCATCATATTCAAAGGTCATAATTTATTTCTTAAGATATATTATAGCATAGTTATCATAGACCTAGTCATTTCCTAACAAAGTCGGGTACAGATCCTTTTCCCCCATTATTTCGATGACTTCAAAGTTCACCATTTTTTTTATGCCAGCCAAATGAACTTTGAAATTTTGTAGCCTCCCTACTGGATAAATATAGTATTGATTCTCCATCTGCAACTAAATAGGGGAATACATAAGTTTGGGCTTACCCATTGCTTCACAAGTTTTTCTGGGAAAGTTATTGACATCAGAACCTAAGCCCATCATAATGTCCCTGATATCATAGTCGTTAACATGGACGTTCAACCAAATTTCCCTCCCAATTATCCTTTTCCTTCCTTGTATTCCACTTGCACTCCTTTTTGTAATGTTAGAAACAATGGATTCTTTCAAGTTTCCTTCAGACCCAAAGGCTCGTTTGATTGTGTTCTGCAACTTTCTAGTAAGTTTTTCATCATCCAAAAATGTTAGAAAATAGTTGTAACCACATATAAACAACTTTTTGTGACTTATCCAAGGGCTCCATCTGAGGAAGTGGTCCTCCTACAACTCTAGGTTGGAGATTATGTGGTTTATAACTCAGTTCTGCAACCTTAGGAATTGAAAATCTAGACAGTTGCTTGAACATATCTACTACGTCTTTGAAAAATCCCTTCTTCCTCACAAGGTCATACTTGGTATCCTCAGGTATGACCTTTTGGATTTTTATCTGATTAGTACTTTCAAGATCAACACTGGTCTTAGTTCCTCCTCTAGTGATAATGTTAAAATTGGTCTCTTTTCCCTCAACTCCAAATCTAGGTTCAAAATTGATCAAATTGGCCCCTCTTTGCCTTGCACGATCTTCCCTCTTGGAAATCAAATCAGGATGATCTTCAATGGAGTGGGTATTATGTCTACAATGTGCACACCATGGTATTCATGGAAGTGGACAATCTCTTGCAATATTCCATTGCTCATAACAATTGTAGCAACATCCTGGTCCCCTTCTTCTAGTTTGTCCACCCCTGAAATTTGCTCCACCTCATCGGCCTCCTTCAAACCCTTGAGGAGTTTCGTTGACTCTAAATGTAGAATGGTCTAATATGTTGGTGAGAGCATCCAAATATTGACATTCATTGGTAGAATGAGTAGGGGAACCACATAATTCACAATATACTATATTCGAAACAAAGGTGTACTTTTTAAAAATAGTGCAGTGCCTAGGGGAGTGCCATGACTTCTATAGATCTCATAATACTCATTGTTTTGTCTTCCTTGATGATTCAAAAAATCATGGTATTGAACATGACCATGAAATGACACTATAGAGGTGACTTGAACAAGTCCGCTCGATGGTCCTACCGATGGAGGCTCCATCGGGTGAGTGGGGGGTCTTGAACCTCACAATTTAGGCATTCAATTGTTGCATGACCTTCGATGTAACAACTAGTACACCATACCTGTGGTCAGTTGACTTGAGGAAGAGTCAAATATTGAATCTTATCAGTTAACACATAGATTTGTGCTTGTATTTTCACTATATTACGATCTTCAAGTGGTGTTGACCCTTCACCAAGTTTTGGGAGATCCTTGGTCAAGTTGACCTATTTTGGGACTTTGACAGCCAGTTGAAGGAGGAGCAAAAGACAAAGAAGAGATCATGGGATCTCGGCCCTTTTTAGGTCCTTTTTGGGATTTGGGATTATGTAACGGGGATGTCATCCCATGGGTTTACACATGTTTAGGTCTATTTTGTAAAGTATATATAGAAGACTAGGCAATGTAATGAGAGGAGGTCATAAGGAATAACTAAGTGCTAGAGTTGGATCTGTGTGATCAAGATTGTAAAGTGCTATGTGCATACTCTGTGAGACTTGCAGAGCTACATGCAAGTAATTGTAAGAAGGCTTGGTGCTTTACCCTAGCTCGAAGAAGGAGGATCTGGCAGAGTGCACATAGATCTCTTGTCTTCTGCGGAGTAGGATTTTGATGCTATGTGCCTGTAAGAATCTTGACAAAGATAATAAATAAGAAGAGTTGGTGGACGTAGCCCCAGGGTGGGGGTGAACCACGTATATGATGTGTTGCTCTACTTTGTGCATTGTGTTGATGTGTTTATGTCCTTACTTTCTAAGTGCTTTGATATAGATAGATAGATCTGTTTATGCTTTGTGCTAATAATGTATATGGATGTTATATCTGACTTATATGAATGCGCTAGTACCTGAATCTGTTAGATCTAACCTACTTCTCTATGATAAGTGCTTAGATACATCAAATCTAAATGAATGATGTGATGCTCTATTTTATTTGCAGAGTAGGTAACGGTTAAATATTGATGAACTATCGGTGTTAAGTGCTCTGTTAATTATTACAATCACATATCTATGTCCCAGCTAAGGTTGCATACACCTGAGTCCTGCAACCACCCCTACCTCTACCTTGGGTGAGACTTCATCTGCTTCGAAGGTGTTGTCGAAAGGGTTGGTAGTTAGGGTTCTTTTGGTGCATTGTTGTAGCGTTGAACCCTGGGTCTACCCCTGTGCCAACAAATGGTTCTGTTGTCGGGACCTAAAACTGTGATTGCTGGGAACTAAGGAAGAAGAATCTTTGTGCAATGGTTCGACCTGAAATTGTGAAATATCTATGCGTAGATTTGTTTCCCTAGTGCACAACATTCTACTTGACCTGTGAAGCTCTGTGCCAAGAAAAGAGGTAAGATTTAAAGAAAAGAGGTAAGATCTGCAAGCTCTGTGCTCTGATAAAGGTAAGAATATTGAAAAGTTCTAGATCTGAAATCTTTGTTCTCTATAGAAGTAAGATAAGTCAAAATTTTGGTTTCAAAAGTATGGATCTAGGTATGTTTGATAGATTCTGTCCTAGCTTGAAAACTAGGGCATTAATAGATGAAAGAATATTTGATATGAGTAGATCTAATAAGAATAGTGAAAAATATGTTATACCTATGCATAGAAAGAGTGTTTGGACTAACCAGTGGATGCAAGATCCTAGAAAGAAATGTTTGTAAGTTAGCTACTATGACCCTAGTGCGCAGTATAGAAAGAGTTGGGAATCATTTAAAAGAAAGAGAGGATTAACCCTATGTTACAGTTGCAGAAAACTAGGACATATTGCTAAGGAATGCCCTGGGAGAAGACCTACTTGTCTTTGTTGCAAAGCTATGGACCATGAAGTATTGGATTTCCCTAGAATGATTGCTAAGATTGAAGAAATGAACATGAGACAAGAATACCCTAAGGTAGGTCCAGAAACTACGATTATGTCATAACCTCGGAAAGAATCAGAGAAAGTATTGCTACAAATGAAAGACACCCTGAATGATCACCGACATGTCAATTTATCAGAGGTCTTCAAAGAAAAATAATGCCTTGAAGCAAGAATAGGAGACTTCGACATTTACTGTGTTCTAGATCAGGAAACACAGGTGAATATCATGACAGAGAGAACTTGGGAAGCTATAGAAAGGCCTTCTATGATTCCTTCATTAGGAGGAATAGGAATATTCAAAGGAAAGTTGATAAACCTATGTGGAAAGATCACCCGGATACCTATGAATTCCAATGGGACTTTGACGGAAGAAGATTTTGAGATTATTAGATTTATTGAGAACAACGCCCCATTTACCATGTTACTAGGAAAACCTTGGATTGAAAGAGATTAGGCCAGAAGGCAAGAAGAAGAAGAAGTTTTAGAGAAGAAGAAGCAAGAGTTAAAAGATTCCATGACTAGAAGGATCACACACTTAATTGAAGAACAAAAGAACAGATTGAAGCTATTTAACACCAGAGACCTGAATATCGAAGTTGCAAGAACACTAGACGACCACAGAAGATTGAAGTACTTGTTCCAGATAAAGAAGAAGTATCACCCTCAAATCTTAGGAAAGAATCTCTAAAACGCGAAGTAACTATGCCAAAAGAAGATAAGAATCAAAATGGAAAAAGGCATACTAAGATGAAGCTCACTGGAAAGAAAGCTAGAAAGCTAAGTAAGAAAAAGAGATAATATCGACAAGTTACAGAAGGTTCCAGAGGGAACTTTCCAGAAGGAAAATTTGCAAAACTGGAGCTTCGTCGGGATAACAGAACAATGTCACATGGCACTTCACCAGGGAGAAGTAATATAGCCATTAGGATCAATATAACCATTCGGTTGACCCCCTCGAATGGGTAGAAAGGAATTTATGGTTCGCCACCAGACCATTAGACCATGCCATAATGGACATAACAGAGTTAATGAAGGCTTCTTGATCATTGCAAGAAATCCATTGCCAAGTTATCTATTTATCCCATTGAGCCATGCACTGAGAACACTTTTTCTAACTGTGGATCTGAGCCCACAGACTTATTGATTTTACACAGTGATCATTTCACTATTTCCCTCTATCCTATTATAGTGTCTAAGTTACTCCTCAAACTCGAATATTTCCAACCTTGAGCGTGTATGTCGGACGAGTTCAGCGCTGCAGAGAAAGTTGTCGAAGAATTTCTAATCGAACTCATGATTGAAAGAGTCATGTCGATGTCTATAGGTATACAAGATTCATCGTCAAGAATGGTGCAAGCCTCTCCGTTGAATGCTCGTTGATTAGGGCCATCCTGACCATTAGCAGAAAAGAGAACCAAGCATAAATATGACCTCGCAAATGCAAAATTGATTCCAGCCATATTTCCCAATTACATCCCACCTCTGGTTGGCACGATAAATCATGATAGCATTCCAAGAGAATTCGAGTACACCATGATCATTGCGTACCTCTCAAAGGGGATACGTGTAGTTTGAGTAGAGAAGGATAAGATCACAATGTTGAAGTTTAGTGACTTCAACCTCAAAGATCACAAGATCTATGGTATGCTCACCCCATACAAGTACCTAACCAGAACTAAGGGGAATAATTCAAAGATAATCCCCCATTCGTGGACAATGAATCTCGCGCAGTCCACCCTGTTGAATGTCATGAAGAGCCCACACTTCGGAAGACACCAGGAAGTCAACGCATGTGTCAAGATGATACTTTCATTTTACCATGGAAGATACTTATGGCTAGACTGTCGCATTATAGTTGACCCAATGTTGATACATAGGATCACAGGACTGATTATGCAAGGACCCGACCCGCAGGACTTTTATCCAGGAAAATCCGCAAATCACGCACTTGCACAGAAGATCAAGGATACATATGGTGACATTGAGAAGGGAACAAGAGGTTACAAGGTAGCTTCCATCCAGAGTGTTGCAGTGTGCCTAGCATGTCAATTGATAGCTAGAAATTTAGTAAGGAAGAAATGACATACGCAGGTCATTGTCTTTGTCATTGACCTCGTAGGGAAGTGCGCGTAAGGCCTACAAATGAACTGGGCGAAGTACCTAGTTAACCAGTTGGAACTAGATTGTTGAGAAGCACAGGATCAGGGTTATGAATTTAATTTCAGCTGGATTCTGGTCCTCATTGTATTTGTTGCCTTGGAGATGCTGAAAAGAGAGACCTTCCCTGACATAGAGCCATTTAAACCGCTTGTCATGAAGTTCTCTACCCTATGGTATTCAACTGATATGAACAAATAGTGGTAGTCGAATGTTGTGTTTCATATATACTACCTCCAGCTAAAGTGAGCCATCGAAGTCAAGACTCGCATGACTCCAAACACATTACAATGGTTTTGACCCCTGATGAAGTTCATCACAGATCGACACTTCATCTACATTACAACGCGAGCATATGAACATAAATAGCAACTCCAGTCATATTATAAGCTTATAGAAGAAGGCCTTGAGGAAATCACTAAGGAATGGTCCGCTAACCTCCTTATCCTCGCCAACCCCATAGAGATATATGATCTTGATAGCCTAGAGGACACTCATAAAGAACAAAATACACCCAGAACCAGCAGACAGAAGAAGATTGAGGAGGTCCAAAACTTAAGCAACACCTCAATGAAGACCACATCCATGTCACCTGACAGAGCGGGTGGTGATGAAGTAGAAGCTGAACAGAATCCCAGCGAAGTAAAACCACCCAGAGATGAGGTTGACCTCTTGAAGAAGAGGAAGGTTTCCCCCCCGAAACCTTTTTCCCTGAAGAAATCAAAAGCCACCATGACCAAGATGCAAACTGTCCTCACCTCCGATGACTTTGACTTCATCATAGTATCCCTGAATGATGCTTCACTCGAGATAGCAGAGAAACAAGGAGTGAAGCAGGAAGAAATGTATAATAGGATTGAAGTCAAGCTCTAAGGGGTATAGTAGGCCCTTCAATCCAGCTGCGTAGTCTCCACTGTGCCTCTGCCATTGGGAGAACCAGAGTTGGGAGATGAGCCAGCCCAACTCCACCAACTAGCTGAGACAGTCGAAGATTGCCTTCAATGAGCACAAGAGGAAACAGAACAAGCCACCCAGGCTTTGGTGCAAGTACAAGGAGTACTTTTAGATCAACATCGAGCTGTAGAATAGGAAAATATTTCTCTCCAAGCAAAGTTCAATGAAGAAGAAGCACAAATACAACAAGGAAAAGAACAGTTGCTCACAGAGCAACTTGAAGTGAAAGAAGTGGTCAACAAAGAACTTTGCTCTGTGACAGTCTTATAAATAAAGGTAGAGGACTGATTCATGCAGAAAGTAGAGAATCTCACAGAATTTATCCAATAGCTACAACAATGCATCACACACTTATATCTCTGCGCAGTACTCGAGACTCCACAATATGTAAGGGATCAAACAGAAGCAACTGCTCGAAGCGCATTTGAGAGAATAAACTCCCTTGCTATGGAATGTAAGCAACTTACTGATTGCAGTGCCCAAACCTATGAGAAATTCATTGAGAATATAGAACTGAAGTCATTGGAGTCATAGCTCCAAGAGGCAAAGTATCAAGCCAAAACGATACAAGCGCAGTTGAAGCCCCTATCATTTGTGGAAAGAATGAAGCACTCCCAAGAGTAGCGCATTGCCCAACAGAAGATCCACACTATCAAGAGCAGAGTTATGGAAGTAAATCAAAGGCTCCAACCTGTACAAGATAAGGCCTACCAATTTTTCATAGATTTCAAAGGTTGAGGATCAGAACTAAAGCAAGTTATCACTTCAGCTAAACAATGCCTAGAGGGACCTGTGAACGAGGTAGTCATCCAAGAGTTCATTGCACAAGAGGTCATGGCACAACAAAAAGTCTAAGAATCTCAAGCCAATCTCAAGGATTTCGAAGAAGAACTACCCAGATCAGAGTGACTCGAGACGAGTCAGAGGTGAGTGTTGGGGGCCTGTTGACCCTTGACCAATTTTTGGGAGATCGTTGGTCAAATTGACCTATTTTGGGACTTTGAAAACCTGTCTAAGGAGGAGCGTAAGATGAAGCATAGATCATGGAATCTCAGCCCTTTTTAGGTCCTTTTTTGGGATTTGGGATTATGTAACGAGTATGGGGATGTAGGCCCATGGTTTTACCCATGTTTAGGTCTATTTTGTAAAGTATGTATAGAATACTAGGCGATGTAATGAGAGGAGGTCATAAGAAATAGCAAAGTGTTAGAGTTGGATCTGTGTGATCAATATTGTAAAGTGCTATGTGCATACTGTGTGAGACTTGCAAAGCTATGTGCAAGTAATTGTAAGAAGGTTTGGTGCTTTTCCCTAGACCGAAGAAGGAGGATCTGGCGGAGTTTGCGAAGTATGATTTTGATGCTATGTGCCTGTAAGAAGATTGATAAAGATAATAAAGAATAAGAGTTGGTGGATGTATCCCCAGGGTGGGGGTGAACCACTTATATGTTGTGTTTCTCTACTTTGTGCAATTTGTTGATGTGATTATGTCCTTACTTTCTAAGTGATTTGATATAGATAGATAGATCTATTTATTCTTTGTGCTAATAATGTATATGGATGTTAGATCTGACTTATATGAATGTGCTAGTACCTGAATATGTTAGATCTAACCTACTTATCTATGATAAGTGCTTAGATACATCAGATCTAAATGAATGATGTGATGCTCTATTTTATCTGCAGAGTAGGTAATGGTTAAATATTTATGAACTATCGATGCTAAGTGTTCTATTAAGTATTAGAATCACAGCTCTGTGTCCCAGCTAAGGTTGCAGACACCTGAGTCCTGCAACCACCCCTGCCTCTACCTCGGGTGAGACTTCATTTGCTTCATAGGTGTTGCCAAAAGGGCCGGTAGTTAAGGTTTTGTTGGTTCATTGTTGTAGCATTGAACCCTGGGTCTGCCCCTGTGCCAACAGGTGGTCTCACCACTCACAATTTTCTAGGATAGCCTAAATTTGCATGGCTTGTTCCAATGCCTCTCCCAAAGTAGCTATTCTTTATTGAGTCAATGGGATTCAGGTTAACAATAAAAAAACCTAAATAAATCATTCTCTCTGGTGATTTTCATGGATGGGGTTTGATAATTTCCCTATTTCATCCTTAAATATTTGGTTTTATTCCCATGCAAATTCACCGTCTCTTTGTTTTATCTCTCGCAACTTGGAGATATCCTATTGCTATAGCTGAGGTAATTAAAATTTTGCTATAAACTTCTACTTCACTTGGGTTAAAGAGAATGGTTTCCCTTAATTATTCTACGGCTCGATAGATTTCATATACCATTTTAGAGCTTGACCCCTCAAAGTGGTATGGAACTTGACCAATTTGTTTTCATCTAGTATCCTGCAAGACCGCCAGATGGAATCACAAAGAAACTAGTGTTTCTCAACATCCTCATCCCCTTTACCCAAAAACTCTTGGTATCAGGTAAGAAATCTTGTGTGTTGATGCACAATTGATGGACTAGGAGATCTTATTACTATGAACCCTGAAGGTCCTAGGTTTGATATAACTAAAACACTCATCACACTATTGCTATTACTAGTACTTGAACTAGTTGGGATGGACGGATTAGAATTAACATAACTTACATAAATATTTGTTGGAAAAATTACTAGATTAATGGATGGCGTTGGGGGAATGAGTGATTCAGGGTTGGTTTCTTTTCCTCTAGAGAAAATTTCTTTGATATGGGGGGTCACATTCATTTGTAGTGTTGCACTGACATCTGGATGTAATCCAAAATCTCTTGGCATTATATATTTCGATCATCCTATAACTCCTTCAGAGGTTTGAACTAAGTATTCTTTTACGGTGGTAGCGTGCATTCTTTTTCTTTCATCTGTCTCTTCTGAAATTTCTTCCTCGTATCCTCTTTCAGAATCATCACCTCTTTCACCAAATCTCTCTTTCAACCAATGACTATCCATCCTTCTACATCTCTTTAAAGATCACAACTCTTTTAAATTTTTCCAATGACTACTCTCAAAGCCAATCTCCTTCATCGAATGATCGGACTTATTCATCACTTTTCTCATCTGTTTCCGCCACCTATTTTCAATAATAAAAACCCTCTTATGAGCTCATTCATCTCTTGCACTTTTCTTTTGAAACCCCACATATCTCCCAGAAAATATCCCTTGGACTAACTCATGAACCCTTTCCTAAATAACCCCCCTCAAGTAGAGGGTTTTGCGCTACCATGTTAGTGAAAATAACATGAAACATTCCTTCTTTGACTAATGAAATCTTGATCCACAATGATATCTACTACAACAATCTTCCTCGAGAAACTTATTTAAATATTGCTTCGACTTTAGAAAAAGATTGATGGTTCTCTGCAGAAAATTCAATAATATAACCTTTTAAAGTAGTGTGTACCCAGAAATCCATAACACGAGAGATATAATGGTCCAATCGGTGAAGAGTTTCTAAATTCTCAACAATCTAGTTATATCTTCTCTTGAATCGATCTTTATATTTCAGTGCTTCTTGCAGCCGCTCCAACCAATGAAATACCTCTTCAAGTAATCAAATCCAAAAGATATCATACTGGTCATTAGTGAGTTCTGAATAAAACACAACACTCTTCACAACCCTAAAATTTTTGTGTCGTAACTCAACTTCTTGATGTACAAACTCATCACACCTCTTTCCCACCAATTCTCAACATCAGTTTTGAAGATTCCATGAGGCATCCTCTAAAAACTCACTTTAAATCTTGGGTCCCGACAACAAAACCATTTGTTGGCACAAAATTGGAGATTGGGGTTCTCGAAGGTTTCCAACAAAGATACCACTGTAGTCTAGGAGTGTTGGCATATTCAACCTTCCACAAGGGAAGGAGGTCTTACCTGAAGCACAACCGAGACGTGTGTGTGGTTAAGTAAATTAAAGAGAATGCATCATTGGGTTTAGCATCATCATATTCAAATTCATAAATCTATATGCAATAATGTTTTCATAAACAATAATTCTATGATAAATGCACAGGACGTGCGTAATTATGCAATATAGAAACTATGGATTCACACACAGTATAACAAAATTTTAGAGCAATAATAATCTCTTATATTAACAACATCTCAAAACCTAGTCATACATAGAGTGTAACTCTCATACATTCACTTATGATGGATAATGTATTCCCCAAATACCCATTACACACTCTAAGATTTTGTGCAAGCAACATGACATTCCAGACCCTTTACAATAACTCTAGAGACTAACTCAATAAAAAAAATGATCGTAATATCCCAAAGCAACAATAATAGCACCAATTAACCTTTTTCCCTTTACATAACTCCATGTTTATATCTTTCGCTTGGGCGCTTCTTGGATTCTTTATTCCACTGCCTTTTCTTGATTCTTCTTCCTTCCATGCACTCGAAACTCTTTTTACTTTTCATTGCTCATCCAAATGGTGCATGATGTAGTTAGTTGTTTTTTATATTGTTAGACTGTTAGTTGGATTTTTTCTCATTTGACTGTTTTCCTCCATGTCAAGTCTTTCGTTGAGCTAATTTTCTCTCCACAAAACTTTATCATTTCCGAAAATTCGAGCATCCATAAAACATAAAGGGCCCAACACTGGTCAAATCAGTGTTAGAAATCATCCCGATATACTAGAGTTCTATTGCTGCTATCTCAAAAAGAATCCTCACTAAAATTAGGAAGATGTGTTTTTAGGTTTCTCTGGGTTGGATCATGAGCCTCAGGAGGGCCTCTGTTGGTAAATGGTCTCGCATAGCCTCCCCAAAAATCCTCAGAGGATGGGGGTTGAAAAATATATACCCATTCATCTATTCCCTTGCAACTCGCAACCTCTAGAGGCTGACTCACAATAATGGCCTATGGGATAGAATAATAAAAGAAAAGTACATGAAAGGGTTGTCCATAGAGGACTGGTTTATGCTTCCAAGAAAGTCTACCAATGATTCTATCATCTGGAAAAGCTTAGTTCATGCCTTTACACTGGTAGCCAATTAGACATCTTGGAGAATCATGAAGAGGAGGAAGGTTTAGGTTGGAGAAGATCCATGGCTCAGTTTGGAAAATGAGTATAAATTACCAACTCCCCTTATTCATAATCTCCATAAGAAAGACATACTCTCAATCAATGACATCAAAGCACAAGACCCCATAGTCATGGTCGCAGTGGATGGAAATAACCTACAGATTTGGGCTTTAAAGAGAAGGATGTCGCAGATTGGGTCAATTACATGGATTTGTTGGCCTGTAATTTTATTAGAATTCATAAGGATAATGATGATTCACTCTTATGGACTAAAAACCATTTCTTAGGGGAATGCACAACAAAACTTGCATATCAAGTTCTCATGGAATCTCAACATATAGAAGGGAACCAATGGTGGTGGGGCTATTTATGGAAGCTAAAGGCCACGATCAAGAGAAAACTCACTATGTGGCTAGCAATTAGAAATAATATTTTGACATGGGATAATTGTCTCAAACGCGGTTGGTGCGGGCCTGATATATATGTATCTTGATCAGAGAATTCTTTCAGATTAATCGCATAGGTTTTTTTATTTTCGACGTTTTGAACCAAGCTAGTGTGGTCCATCATCAGGAAAACGTTTGTGAGAAATGAAGGAAAAAGGATATAACAGGTATATAAATACTTCAAAAGTTTTTATAAGGAGTCGACTCATTGAAAAAGAAATCAAGAATTATAAAATTTTAGGAATTATAATTGTTTGTTTTAATAATTAATTGTTTGTTTGTTTAATAATTAATTATTTGTTTGTTTATTAATTTTTTATAATTAATTATTTGTTTGTTTATTAAATT